>JAUJYP020000389.1:0-149761 GCA_030674075.2 Linum usitatissimum | reverse complement strand
ATAGATTTTTCTTATTTGAGTAATAAGTGAATATTAAAATAATAACAATAATTACAAATTCCGCCATTTTTCGTTATGATGCTTACCCGGCCATTTCACTACTTTGGTGAAAGTGCACCATACTTAGGTGCACTCACGCATGTAGAATTCGCACTCGTACCAAGGTGCACGTTCCATTTCAAATGGTCGAAATTCAAAATATCGAGGTTGACAATTAATTTTTATAAGGTAATCGTAACACGATACAACATGCAAGGTGCATAATGGAAGTGCAACGTACTTAGGAAAATCGGGCATAGAGCATAATTGGAAGTGAACCATACCATACTGCATGGTGTATTGCGAACAGTATAACCGCATCATTCTAATGTGCATGGTACATACTCAAGTGCAACATACTAAGGTAAAAACTACAAGGTGGATGGTGGGAGTCTCAATATTGATATCGATTGAAATCTTAAAGTCCTATGGTTTTATAATTTTAGTGGCATCGAACGATTATGATTCCACTCAAAATCGAGTTTAGTGAAATCAGAAAAATGGCTCATTTGTCGGCTTTTCACTAACTTGGCATAGAATAAAACAAATCTAGGTATTATTAGTAATTTATTGATAGATTTTTCTTATTTTTGTAATAAGTGAATAATAAAATAAATAAAAATCGTATAAAAAGTAATGCATTTTCTTCTTTAAATTTATTATTATGAAAAGTCGTAGAATCTTACGAATTTATAATTCGATTCTACAATTACAAATTTAGTTCATTTTTCGATCTCATGCTGACCCGACCATTTTACTACCTTGGTGGAAGTGCACCATACTAAGGTTCACTATGCATTGTGGAATTGCACTCGTACTCAAGGTGCAAGTTGCGTTGCGAATGGCCAAAATACAAAATACCGAGGTTGACAATGAATATTGACAAGGCATTGTAACACGGTACAACGTGCATGGTTGCATAACTAAAGTACAACATACTAAGGTTGAAAGTACAAGGTGGATGGTGGGAGTCTCAATAGTGATATCGATTGAAATCTTAAAGTCCTATGGTTTTACAATTCTAGTGGTGTCGTCAACGATTATGATTCCACTCAAAATCGATGTTTAGTGAAATCAGAAAAATTGCCCATTTGTCATTTTGTTTCACTAATTTGGCATAGAATAAAACAAATCTAGGTATTATTATTAATTTATTGATAGATTTTTCTTATTTGAGTAATAAGTGAATATTAAAATAATAACAATCGTATAAAACTAATGCATTTTCTTCTTTAAATTTATTATTATAAAAACTCGTGGAATCTTACGAATTTATGATTCGATTCTACAATTACAAATTCAGTTCATTTTTCGTTATGATGCTTACCCGGCCATTTCACTACCTTGGTGAAAGTGCACCATACTTAGGTGCACTATGCATAGTAGAATTGCACTGTACTAAGGTGCACGTTCCATTTCAAATGGTCGAAATTCAAAATATCGAGGTTGACAATTAATTTTTATAGTGCACTGTAACACGATACAACATGCAAGGTGCATAATGGAAGTGCAACGTACTTAGGAAAATTGTGCATAGAGCATAATTAAAGTGAACCATACCATAATGCATGGTGTATTGTGAATTGTGCAACCGCATCATTCTAATGTGCATGGTACATAATGAAAGTGCAACATACTAAGGTAAAAACTACAAGGTGGATGGTGGGAGTCTCAATATTGATATCGATTGAAATCTTAAAGTCCTATGGTTTTATAATTTTAGTGGCATCGAACGATTATGATTCCACTCAAAATCGAGTTTAGTGAAATCGGGGAAAAAATGGCTCATTTGTCGGCTTTTCACTAACTTGGCATAGAATAAAACAAATCTAGGTATTATTAGTAATTTATTGATAGATTTTTCTTATTTTTGTAATAAGTGAATAATAAAATAATAAAAATCGTATAAAAGTAATGCATTTTCTTCTTTAAATTTATTATTATGAAAAGTCGTAGAATCTTACGAATTTATAATTCGATTCTACAATTACAAATTTAGTTCATTTTTCGATCTCATGCCGACCCGACCATTTTACTACCTTGGTGGAAGTGCACCATACTAAGGTTCACTATGCATTGTGGAATTGCACCGTACCAAGGTGCAAGTTGCGTTGCGAATGGCCAAAATACAAAATACCGAGGTTGACAATGAATATTGACAAGGCATTGTAACACGGTACAACGTGCATGGTTGCATAACTAAAGTACAACATACTAAGGTTGAAAGTACAAGGTGGATGGTGGGAGTCTCAATAGTGATATCGATTGAAATCTTAAAGTCCTATGGTTTTACAATTCTAGTGGTGTCGAACGATTATGATTCCACTCAAAATCGATGTTTAGTGAAATCGGAAAAAATTGCCCATTTGTCATTTTGTTTCACTAATTTGGCATAGAATAAAACAAATCTAGGTATTATTATTAATTTATTGATAGATTTTTCTTATTTGAGTAATAAGTGAATATTAAAATAATAACAATCGTATAAAACTAATGCATTTTCTTCTTTAAATTTATTATTATAAAAACTCGTGGAATCTTACGAATTTATGATTCGATTCTACAATTACAAATTCAGTTCATTTTTCGTTATGATGCTTACCCGGCCATTTCACTACCTTGGTGAAAGTGCACCATACTTAGGTGCACTATGCATAGTAGAATTGCACCGTACCAAGGTGCACGTTCCATTTCAAATGGTCGAAATTCAAAATATCGAGGTTGACAATTAATTTTTATAGTGCACCGTAACACGATACAACATGCAAGGTGCATAATGGAAGTGCAACGTACTTAGGAAAATTGTGCATAGAGCATAATTAAAGTGAACCATACCATAGTGCATGGTGTATTGTGAATTGTGCAACCGCATCATTCTAATGTGCATGGTACATAATGAAAGTGCAACATACTAAGGTAAAAACTACAAGGTGGATGGTGGGAGTCTCAATATTGATATCGATTGAAATCTTAAAGTCCTATGGTTTTATAATTTTAGTGGCATCGAACGATTATGATTCCACTCAAAATCGAGTTTAGTGAAATCAGGAAAATGGCTCATTTGTCAGCTTTTCACTAACTTGGCATAGAATAAAACAAATCTAGGTATTATTAGTAATTTATTGATAGATTTTTCTTATTTTTGTAATAAGTGAATAATAAAATAATAAAAATCGTATAAAAGTAATGCATTTTCTTCTTTAAATTTATTATTATGAAAAGTCGTAGAATCTTACGAATTTATAATTCGATTCTACAATTACAAATTTAGTTCATTTTTCGATCTCATGCTGACCCGACCATTTTACTACCTTGGTGGAAGTGCACCATACTAAGGTTCACTATGCATTGTGGAATTGCACTGTACCAAGGTGCAAGTTGCGTTGCGAATGGCCAAAATAAAAAATACCGAGGTTGACAATGAATATTGACAGTGCATTGTAACACGGTACAACGTGCATGGTTGCATAACTAAAGTGCAACATACTAAGGTTGAAAGTACAAGGTGGAAGGTGGGAGTCTCAATAGTGATATCGATTAAAATCTTAAAGTCCTATGGTTTTACAATTCTAGTGGTGTCGAACGATTATGATTCCACTCAAAATCGATGTTTAGTGAAATCATGAAAAATTGCCCATTTGTCATTTTGTTTCACTAATTTGGCATAGAATAAAACAAATCTAGGTATTATTATTAATTTATTGATAGATTTTTCTTATTTGAGTAATAAGTGAATATTAAAATAATAACAATCGTATAAAACTAATGCATTTTCTTCTTTAAATTTATTATTAAAAAAACTCGTGGAATCTTACGAATTTATGATTCGATTCTACAATTACAAATTCAGTTCATTTTTCGTTATGATGCTTACCCGGCCATTTCACTACCTTGGTGAAAGTGCACCATACTTAGGTGCACTATGCATAGTAGAATTGCACCGTACCAAGGTGCACGTTCCATTTCAAATGGTCGAAATTCAAAATATCGAGGTTGACAATTAATTTTTATAGTGCAATCGTAACACGGTACAACATGCAAGGTGCATAATGGAAGTGCAACGTACTAAGGAAAATTGTGCATAGAGCATAATTAAAGTGAACCATACCATAGTGCATGGTGTATTGTGAATTGTGCAACCGCATCATTCTAATGTGCATGGTACATAATGAAAGTGCAACATACTAAGGTAAAAAGTACAAGGTGGATGGTGGGAGTCTCAATATTGATATCGATTGAAATCTTAAAGTCCTATGGTTTTATAATTTTAGTGGCATCGAACGATTATGATTCCACTCCAAAATCGAGTTTAGTGAAATCAGAAAATGGCTCATTTGTCAGCTTTTCACTAACTTGGCATAGAATAAAACAAATCTAGGTATTATTAGTAATTTATTGATAGATTTTTCTTATTTTTGTAATAAGTGAATAATAAAATAATAAAAATCGTATAAAAGTAGTGCATTTTCTTCTTTAAATTTATTATTATGAAAAGTCGTAGAATCTTACGAATTTATAATTCGATTCTACAATTACAAATTTAGTTCATTTTTCGATCTCATGCTGACCCGGCCATTTTACTACCTTGGTGGAAGTGCACCATACTAAGGTTCACTATGCATTGTGGAATTGCACCGTACCAAGGTGCAAGTTGCGTTGCGAATGGCCAAAATACAAAATACCGAGGTTGACAATGAATATTGACAAGGCATTGTAACACGGTACAACGTGCATGGTTGCATAACTAAAGTGCAACATACTAAGGTTGAAAGTACAAGGTGGATGGTGGGAGTCTCAATAGTGATATCGATTGAAATCTTAAAGTCCTATGGTTTTACAATTCTAGTGGTGTCGAACGATTATGATTCCACTCAAAATCGATGTTTAGTGAAATCGGAAAAATTGCCCATTTGTCATTTTGTTTCACTAATTTGGCATAGAATAAAACAAATCTAGGTATTACTATTAATTTATTGATAGATTTTTCTTATTTGAGTAATAAGTGAATATTAAAATAATAACAATCGTATAAAACTAATGCATTTTCTTCTTTAAATTTATTATTATAAAAACTCGTGGAATCTTACGAATTTATGATTCGATTCTACAATTACAAATTCAGTTCATTTTTCGTTATGATGCTTACCCGGCCATTTCACTACCTTGGTGAAAGTGCACCATACTTAGGTGCACTATGCATAGTAGAATTGCACCGTACCAAGGTGCACGTTCCATTTCAAATGGTCGAAATTCAAAATATCGAGGTTGACAATTAATTTTTATAGTGCACCGTAACACGGTACAACATGCAAGGTGCATAATGGAAGTGCAACGTACTTAGGAAAATTGTGCATAGAGCATAATTAAAGTGAACCATACCATAGTGCATGGTGTATTGTGAATTGTGTAACTGCATCATTCTAATGTGCATGGTACATAATGAAAGTGCAACATACTAAGGTAAAAAGTACAAGGTGGATGGTGGGAGTCTCAATATTGATATCGATTGAAATCTTAAAGTCCTATGGTTTTATAATTTTAGTGGCATCGAACGATTATGATTCCACTCAAAATCGAGTTTAGTGAAATCGGAAAAATGGCTCATTTGTCGGGCTTTTCACTAACTTGGCATAGAATAAAACAAATCTAGGTATTATTAGTAATTTATTGATAGATTTTTCTTATTTTTGTAATAAGTGAATAATAAAATAATAAAAATCGTATAAAAGTAATGCATTTTCTTCTTTAAATTTATTATTATGAAAAGTCGTAGAATCTTACGAATTTATAATTCGATTCTACAATTACAAATTTAGTTCATTTTTCGATCTCATGCTGACCCGACCATTTTACTACCTTGGTGGAAGTGCACCATACTAAGGTTCACTATGCATTGTGGAATTGCACTGTACCAAGGTGCAAGTTGCGTTGCGAATGGCCAAAATAAAAAATACCGAGGTTGACAATGAATATTGACAAGGCATTGTAACACGGTACAACGTGCATGGTTGCATAACTAAAGTGCAACATACTAAGGTTGAAAGTACAAGGTGGAAGGTGGGAGTCTCAATAGTGATATCGATTAAAATCTTAAAGTCCTATGGTTTTACAATTCTAGTGGTGTCGAACGATTATGATTCCACTCAAAATCGATGTTTAGTGAAATCATGAAAAATTGCCCATTTGTCATTTTGTTTCACTAATTTGGCATAGAATAAAACAAATCTAGGTATTATTATTAATTTATTGATAGATTTTTCTTATTTGAGTAATAAGTGAATATTAAAATAATAACAATCGTATAAAACTAATGCATTTTCTTCTTTAAATTTATTATTAAAAAAACTCGTGGAATCTTACGAATTTATGATTCGATTCTACAATTACAAATTCAGTTCATTTTTCGTTATGATGCTTACCCGGCCATTTCACTACCTTGGTGAAAGGCACCATACTTAGGTGCACTATGCATAGTAGAATTGCACCGTACCAAGGTGCACGTTCCATTTCAAATGGTCGAAATTCAAAATATCGAGGTTGACAATTAATTTTTATAGTGCACTCGTAACACGGTACAACATGCAAGGTGCATAATGGAAGTGCAACGTACTAAGGAAAATTGTGCATAGAGCATAATTAAAGTGAACCATACCATAGTGCATGGTGTATTGTGAATTGTGCAACCGCATCATTCTAATGTGCATGGTACATAATGAAAGTGCAACATACTAAGGTAAAAAGTACAAGGTGGATGGTGGGAGTCTCAATATTGATATCGATTGAAATCTTAAAGTCCTATGGTTTTATAATTTTAGTGGCATCGAACGATTATGATTCCACTCCAAAATCGAGTTTAGTGAAATCAGGAAAAATGGCTCATTTGTCAGTTTTTCACTAACTTGGCATAGAATAAAACAAATCTAGGTATTATTAGTAATTTATTGATAGATTTTTCTTATTTTTGTAATAAGTGAATAATAAAATAATAAAAATCGTATAAAAGTAGTGCATTTTCTTCTTTAAATTTATTATTATGAAAAGTCGTAGAATCTTACGAATTTATAATTCGATTCTACAATTACAAATTTAGTTCATTTTTCGATCTCATGCCGACCCGGCCATTTTACTACCTTGGTGGAAGTGCACCATACTAAGGTTCACTATGCATTGTGGAATTGCACCGTACCAAGGTGCAAGTTGCGTTGCGAATGGCCAAAATACAAAATACCGAGGTTGACAATGAATATTGACAAGGCATTGTAACACGGTACAACGTGCATGGTTGCATAACTAAAGTGCAACATACTAAGGTTGAAAGTACAAGGTGGATGGTGGGAGTCTCAATAGTGATATCGATTGAAATCTTAAAGTCCTATGGTTTTACAATTCTAGTGGTGTCGAACGATTATGATTCCACTCAAAATCGATGTTTAGTGAAATCAGAAAAATTGCCCATTTGTCATTTTGTTTCACTAATTTGGCATAGAATAAAACAAATCTAGGTATTACTATTAATTTATTGATAGATTTTTCTTATTTGAGTAATAAGTGAATATTAAAATAATAACAATCGTATAAAACTAATGCATTTTCTTCTTTAAATTTATTATTATAAAAACTCGTGGAATCTTACGAATTTATGATTCGATTCTACAATTACAAATTCAGTTCATTTTTCGTTATGATGCTTACCCGGCCATTTCACTACCTTGGTGAAAGTGCACCATACTTAGGTGCAATATGCATAGTAGAATTGCACCGTACCAAGGTGCACGTTCCATTTCAAATGGTCGAAATTCAAAATATCGAGGTTGACAATTAATTTTTATAGTGCACCGTAACACGGTACAACATGCAAGGTGCATAATGGAAGTGCAACGTACTTAGGAAAATTGTGCATAGAGCATAATTAAAGTGAACCATACCATAGTGCATGGTGTATTGTGAATTGTGTAACTGCATCATTCTAATGTGCATGGTACATAATGAAAGTGCAACATACTAAGGTAAAAAGTACAAGGTGGATGGTGGGAGTCTCAATATTGATATCGATTGAAATCTTAAAGTCCTATGGTTTTATAATTTTAGTGGCATCGAACGATTATGATTCCACTCAAAATCGAGTTTAGTGAAATCAGGAAAAATGGCTCATTTGTCAGTTTTTCACTACCTTGGCATAGAATAAAACAAATCTAGGTATTATTAGTAATTTATTGATAGATTTTTCTTATTTTTGTAATAAGTGAATAATAAAATAATAAAAATCTTACAAAAGTAATGCGTTTTCTTCTTTAAATTTATTATTATGAAAAGTCGTAGAATCTTACGAATTTATAATTCGATTCTACAATTACAAATTTAGTTCATTTTTCGATCTCATGCTGACCCGGCCATTTTACTACCTTGGTGGAAGTGCACCATACTAAGGTTCACTATGCATTGTGGAATTGCACCGTACCAAGGTGCAAGTTGCGTTGCGAATGGCCAAAATACAAAATACCGAGGTTGACAATGAATATTGACAAGGCATTGTAACACGGTACAACGTGCATGGTTGCATAACTAAAGTGCAACATACTAAGGTTGAAAGTACAAGGTGGATGGTGGGAGTCTCAATAGTGATATCGATTGAAATCTTAAAGTCCTATGGTTTTACAATTCTAGTGGTGTCGAACGATTATGATTCCACTCAAAATCGATGTTTAGTGAAATCAGGAAAATTGCCCATTTGTCATTTTGTTTCACTAATTTGGCATAGAATAAAACAAATCTAGGTATTATTATTAATTTATTGATAGATTTTTCTTATTTGAGTAATAAGTGAATATTAAAATAATAACAATCGTATAAAACTAATGCATTTTCTTCTTTAAATTTATTATTATAAAAACTCGTGGAATCTTACGAATTTATGATTCGATTCTACAATTACAAATTCAGTTCATTTTTCGTTATGATGCTTACCCGGCCATTTCACTACCTTGGTGAAAGTGCACCATACTTAGGTGCACTATGCATAGTAGAATCGCACCGTACCAAGGTGCACGTTCCATTTCAAATGGTCGAAATTCAAAATATCGAGGTTGACAATTAATTTTTATAGTGCACTGTAACACGGTACAACATGCAAGGTGCATAATGGAAGTGCAACGTACTTAGGAAAATTGTGCATAGAGCATAATTAGAGTGAACCATACCATAGTGCATGGTGTATTGTGAATTGTGCAACTGCATCATTCTAATGTGCATGGTACATAATGAAAGTGCAACATACTAAGGTAAAAAGTACAAGGTGGATGGTGGGAGTCTCAATATTGATATCGATTGAAATCTTAAAGTCCTATGGTTTTATAATTTTAGTGGCATCGAACGATTATGATTCCACTCAAAATCGAGTTTAGTGAAATCAGAAAAATGGCTCATTTGTCAGTTTTTCACTAACTTGGCATAGAATAAAACAAATCTAGGTATTATTAGTAATTTATTGATAGATTTTTCTTATTTTTGTAATAAGTGAATAATAAAATAATAAAAATCGTATAAAAGTAATGCATTTTCTTCTTTAAATTTATTATTATGAAAAGTCGTAGAATCTTACGAATTTATAATTCGATTCTACAATTACAAATTTAGTTCATTTTTCGATCTCATGCCGACCCGGCCATTTTACTACCTTGGTGGAAGTGCACCATACTAAGGTTCACTATGCATTGTGGAATTGCACTGTACCAAGGTGCAAGTTGCGTTGCGAATGGCCAAAATACAAAATACCGAGGTTGACAATGAATATTGACAAGCTGCATTGTAACACGGTACAACGTGCATGGTTGCATAACTAAAGTGCAACATACTAAGGTTGAAAGTACAAGGTGGATGGTGGGAGTCTCAATATTGATATCGATTGAAATCTTAAAGTCCTATGGTTTTATAATTTTAGTGGCATCGAACGATTATGATTCCACTCAAAATCGAGTTTAGTGAAATCAGGAAAAATGGCTCATTTGTCAGTTTTTCACTAACTTAGCATAGAATAAAACAAATCTAGGTATTATTATTAATTTATTGATAGATTTTTCTTATTTTTGTAATAAGTGAATAATAAAATAATAAAAATCGTACAAAAGTAATGCATTTTCTTCTTTAAATTTATTATTATGAAAAGTCGTGGAATCTTACGAATTTACTACCTTGGTGGAAGTGCACCATACTAAGGTTCATTTTTCGATCTCATGCTGACCCGACCATTTTACTACCTTGGTGGAAGTGCACCATACTAAGGTTCACTATGCATTGTGGAATTGCACCGTACCAAGGTGCAAGTTGCGTTGCGAATGGCCAAAATACAAAATACCGAGGTTGACAATGAATATTGGCGGTGCATTGTAACACGGTACAACGTGCATGGTTGCATAACTAAAGTGCAACATACTAAGGTTGAAAGTACAAGGTGGATGGTGGGAGTCTCAATAGTGATATCGATTGAAATCTTAAAGTCCTATGGTTTTACAATTCTAGTGGTGTCGAACGATTATGATTCCACTCAAAATCGATGTTTAGTGAAATCGGGAAAAATTGCCCATTTGTCATTTTGTTTCACTAATTTGGCATAGAATAAAACAAATCTAGGTATTATTATTAATTTATTGATAGATTTTTCTTATTTGAGTAATAAGTGAATATTAAAATAATAACAATCGTATAAAACTAATGCATTTTCTTCTTTAAATTTATTATTATAAAAACTCGTGGAATCTTACGAATTTATGATTCGATTCTACAATTACAAATTCAGTTCATTTTTCGTTATGATGCTTACCCGGCCATTTCACTACCTTGGTGAAAGTGCACCATACTTAGGTGCACTATGCATAGTAGAATTGCACTGTACCAAGGTGCACGTTCCATTTCAAATGGTCGAAATTCAAAATATCGAGGTTGACAATTAATTTTTATAGTGCACTGTAACACGGTACAACATGTAAGGTGCATAATGGAAGTGCAACGTACTTAGGAAAATTGTGCATAGAGCATAATTAAAGTGAACCATACCATAGTGCATGGTGTATTGTGAATTGTGCAACCGCATCATTCTAATGTGCATGGTACATAATGAAAGTGCAACATACTAAGGTAAAAAGTACAAGGTGGATGGTGGGAGTCTCAATATTGATATCGATTGAAATCTTAAAGTCCTATGGTTTTATAATTTTAGTGGCATCGAACGATTATGATTCCACTCAAAATCGAGTTTAGTGAAATCGGGGAAAATGGCTCATTTGTCAGCTTTTCACTAACTTGGCATAGAATAAAACAAATCTAGGTATTATTAGTAATTTATTGATAGATTTTTCTTATTTTTGTAATAAGTGAATAATAAAATAATAAAAATCGTATAAAAGTAATGCATTTTCTTCTTTAAATTTATTATTATGAAATGTCGTAGAATCTTACGAATTTATAATTCGATTCTACAATTACAAATTTAGTTCATTTTTCGATCTCATGCCGACCCGGCCATTTTACTACCTTGGTGGAAGTGCACCATACTAAGGTTCACTATGCATTGTGGAATTGCACCGTACCAAGGTGCAAGTTGCGTTGCGAATGGCCAAAATACAAAATACCGAGGTTGACAATGAATATTGACAAGGCATTGTAACACGGTACAACGTGCATGGTTGCATAACTAACGTGCAACATACTAAGGTTGAAAGTACAAGGTGGATGGTGGGAGTCTCAATATTGATATCGATTGAAATCTTAAAGTCCTATGGTGTTATAATATTAGTGGCATCGAACGATTATGATTCCACTCAAAATCGAGTTTAGTGAAATCAGAAAAATGGCTCATTTGTCGAGCTTTTCACTAACTTGGCATAGAATAAAACAAATCTAGGTATTATTAGTAATTTATTGATAGATTTTTCTTATTTTTGTAATAAGTGAATAATAAAATAATAAAAATCGTATAAAAGTAATGCATTTTCTTCTTTAAATTTATTATTATGAAATGTCGTAGAATCTTACGAATTTATAATTCGATTCTACAATTACAAATTTAGTTCATTTTTCGATCTCATGCCGACCTAGCCATTTTACTACCTTGGTGGAAGTGCACCATACTAAGGTTCACTATGCATTGTGGAATTGCACCGTACCAAGGTGCAAGTTGCGTTGCGAATGGCCAAAATACAAAATACCGAGGTTGACAATGAATATTGACAAGGCATTGTAACACGGTACAACGTGCATGGTTGCATAACTAACGTGCAACATACTAAGGTTGAAAGTACAAGGTGGATGGTGGGAGTCTCAATATTGATATCGATTGAAATCTTAAAGTCCTATGGTGTTATAATATTAGTGGCATCGAACGATTATGATTCCACTCAAAATCGAGTTTAGTGAAATCAGAAAAATGGCTCATTTGTCAGCTTTTTCACTAACTTGGCATAGAATAAAACAAATCTAGGTATTATTAGTAATTTATTGATAGATTTTTCTTATTTTTGTAATAAGTGAATAATAAAATAATAAAAATCGTACAAAAGTAATGCATTTTCTTCTTTAAATTTATTATTATGAAAAGTCGTAGAATCTTACGAATTTATAATTCGATTCTACAATTACAAATTTAGTTCATTTTTCGATCTCATGCCGACCCGACCATTTTACTACCTTGGTGGAAGTGCACCATACTAAGGTTCACTATGCATTGTGGAATTGCACCGTACCAAGGTGCAAGTTGCGTTGCGAATGGCCAAAATACAAAATACCGAGGTTGACAATGAATATTGACGAGGCATTGTAACACGGTACAACGTGCATGGTTGCATAACTAAAGTGCAACATACTAAGGTTGAAAGTACAAGGTGGATTGTGGGAGTCTCAATAGTGATATCGATTGAAATCTTAAAGTCCTATGGTTTTACAATTCTAGTGGTGTCGAACGATTATGATTCCACTCAAAATCGATGTTTAGTGAAATCAGGAAAATTGCCCATTTGTCATTTTGTTTCACTAATTTGGCATAGAATAAAACAAATCTAGGTATTATTATTAATTTATTGATAGATTTTTCTTATTTGAGTAATAAGTGAATATTAAAATAATAACAATCGTATAAAACTAATGCATTTTCTTCTTTAAATTTATTATTATAAAAACTCGTGGAATCTTACGAATTTATGATTCGATTCTACAATTACAAATTCAGTTCATTTTTCGTTATGATGCTTACCCGGCCATTTCAATACCTTGGTGAAAGTGCACCATAATTAGGTGCACTATGCATAGAGAATTGCACCGTACCAAGGCGCACGTTCCATTTCAAATGGTTGAAATTCAAAATATCGAGGTTGACAATTAATTTTTATAGTGCACTGTAACACGATACAACATGCAAGGTGCATAATGGAAGTGCAACGTACTTAGGAAAATTGTGCATAGAGCATAATTAAAGTGAACCATACCATAAAGCATGGTGTATTGTGAATTGTGCAACCGCATCATTCTAATGTGCATGGTACATAATGAAAGTGCAACATACTAAGGTAAAAAGTACAAGGTGGATGGTGGGAGTCTCAATATTGATATCGATTGAAATCTTAAAGTCCTATGGTTTTATAATTTTAGTGGCATCGAACGATTATGATTCCACTCAAAATCAAGTTTAGTGAAATCGGGAAAATGGCTCATTTGTCGATTTTTCACTAACTTGGCATAGAATAAAAGAAATCTAGGTATTATTAGTAATTTATTGATAGATTTTTCTTATTTTTGTAATAAGTGAATAATAAAATAATAAAAATCGTATAAAAGTAATGCATTTTCTTCTTTAAATTTATTATTATGAAAAGTCGTAGAATCTTACGAATTTATAATTCGATTCTACAATTACAAATTTAGTTCATTTTTCGATCTCATGCCGACCCGGCCATTTTACTACCTTGGTGGAAGTGCACCATACTAAGGTTCACTATGCATTGTGGAATTGCACCGTACCAAGGTGCAAGTTGCGTTGCGAATGGCCAAAATACAAAATACCGAGGTTGACAATGAATATTGACAAGCATTGTAACACGGTACAACGTGCATGGTTGCATAACTAAAGTGCAACATACTAAGGTTGAAAGTACAAGGTGGATGGTGGGAGTCTCAATAGTGATATCGATTGAAATCTTAAAGTCCTATGGTTTTACAATTCTAGTGGTGTCGAACGATTATGATTCCACTCAAAATCGATGTTTAGTGAAATCAGGAAAAATTGCCCATTTGTCATTTTGTTTCACTAATTTGGCATAGAATAAAACAAATCTAGGTATTATTATTAATTTATTGATAGATTTTTCTTATTTGAGTAATAAGTGAATATTAAAATAATAACAATCGTATAAAACTAATGCATTTTCTTCTTTAAATTTATTATTATAAAAACTCGTGGAATCTTACGAATTTATGATTCGATTCTACAATTACAAATTCAGTTCATTTTTCGTTATGATGCTTACCCGGCCATTTCACTACCTTGGTGAAAGTGCACCATAATTAGGTGCACTATGCATAGTAGAATTGCACTGTACCAAGGCGCACGTTCCATTTCAAATGGTCGAAATTCAAAATATCGAGGTTGACAATTAATTTTTATAGTGCACTGTAACACGATACAACATGCAAGGTGCATAATGGAAGTGCAACGTACTTAGGAAAATTGTGCATAGAGCATAATTAAAGTGAACCATACCATAGTGCATGGTGTATTGTGAATTGTGCAACCGCATCATTCTAATGTGCATGGTACATAATGAAAGTGCAACATACTAAGGTAAAAAGTACAAGGTGGATGGTGGGAGTCTCAATATTGATATCGATTGAAATCTTAAAGTCCTATGGTTTTATAATTTTAGTGGCATCGAACGATTATGATTCCACTCAAAATCAAATTTAGTGAAATCAGAAAAATGGCTCATTTGTCAGCTTTTCACTAACTTGGCATAGAATAAAACAAATCTAGTTATTATTAGTAATTTATTGATAGATTTTTCTTATTTTTGTAATAAGTGAATAATAAAATAATAAAAATCATACAAAAGTAATGCATTTTCTTCTTTAAATTTATTATTATGAAAAGTCGTAGAATCTTACGAATTTATAATTCGATTCTTCAATTACAAATTTAGTTCATTTTTCGATCTCATGCTGACCCGGCCATTTTACTACCTTGGTGGAAGTGCACCATACTAAGGTTCACTATGCATTGTGGAATTGCACTGTACCAAGGTGCAAGTTGCGTTGCGAATGGCCAAAATACAAAATACCGAGGTTGACAATGAATATTGACAAGGCATTGTAACACGGTACAACGTGCATGGTTGCATAACTAAAGTGCAACATACTAAGGTTGAAAGTACAAGGTGGATGGTGGGAGTCTCAATAGTGATATCGATTGAAATCTTAAAGTCCTATGGTTTTACAATTCTAGTGGTGTCGAACGATTATGATTCCACTCAAAATCGATGTTTAGTGAAATCAGAAAAATTGCCCATTTGTCATTTTGTTTCACTAATTTGGCATAGAATAAAACAAATCTAGGTATTATTATTAATTTATTGATAGATTTTTATTATTTGAGTAATAAGTGAATATTAAAATAATAACAATCGTATAAAACTAATGCATTTTCTTCTTTAAATTTATTATTATAAAAGCTCGTGGAATCTTACGAATTTATGATTCGATTCTACAATTACAAATTCGGTTCATTTTTCGTTATGATGCTTACCCGGCCATTTCACTACCTTGGTGAAAGTGCACCATACTTAGGTGCACTATGCATAGTAGAATTGCACTGTACCAAGGTGCACGTTCCATTTCAAATGGTCGAAATTCAAAATATCGAGATTGACAATTAATTTTTATAGTGCACTCGTAACACGGTACAACATGCAAGGTGCATAATGGAAGTGCCCCGTACTTAGGAAAATTGTGCATAGAGCATAATTAAAGTGAACCATACCATAGTGCATGGTGTATTGTGAATTGTGCAACCGCATCATTCTAATGTGCATGGTATATAATGGAAGTGCAACATACTAAGGTAAAAAGTACAAGGTGGATGGTGAGAGTCTCAATAGTGATATCGATTGAAATCTTAAAGTCCTATGGTTTTACAATTCTAGTCGAGTCGAACGATTATGATTCCACTCAAAATCGATGTTTAGTGAAATCGAGAAAATTGCCCATTTGTCATTTTGTTTCACTAATTTGGCATAGAATAAAACAAATCTAGGTATTATTATTAATTTATTGATAGATTTTTCTTATTTGAGTAATAAGTGAATATTAAAATAATAACAATCGTATAAAACTAATGCATTTTCTTCTTTAAATTTATTATTATAAAAACTCGTGGAATCTTACGAATTTATGATTCGATTCTACAATTACAAATTCAGTTCATTTTTCGTTATGATGCTTACCCGGCCATTTCACTACCTTGGTGAAAGTGCACCATACTTAGGTGCACTATGCATAGTAGAATTGCACCGTACCAAGGTGCACGTTCCATTTCAAATGGTCGAAATTCAAAATATCGAGATTGACAATTAATTTTTATAGTGCACCGTAACACGGTACAACATGCAAGGTGCATAATGGAAGTGCCCCGTACTTAGGAAAATTGTGCATAGAGCATAATTAAAGTGAACCATACCATAGTGCATGGTGTATTGTGAATTGTGCAACCGCATCATTCTAATGTGCATGGTACATAATGAAAGTGCAACATACTAAGGTAAAAAGTACAAGGTGGATGGTGGGAGTCTCAATATTGATATCGATTGAAATCTTAAAGTCCTATGGTTTTATAATTTTAGTGGCATCGAACGATTATGATTCCACTCAAAATCAAGTTTAGTGAAATCGGAAAAATGGCTCATTTGTCGGCTTTTCACTAACTTGGCATAGAATAAAACAAATCTAGGTATTATTAGTAATTTATTGATAGATTTTTCTTATTTTTGTAATAAGTGAATAATAAAATAATAAAAATCGTACAAAAGTAATGCATTTTCTTCTTTAAATTTATTATTATGAAAAGTCGTAGAATCTTACGAATTTATAATTCGATTCTTCAATTACAAATTTAGTTCATTTTTCGATCTCATGCTGACCCGGCCATTTTACTACCTTGGTGGAAGTGCACCATACTAAGGTTCACTATGCATTGTGGAATTGCACCGTACCAAGGTGCAAGTTGCGTTGCGAATGGCCAAAATACAAAATACCGAGGTTGACAATGAATATTGACAAGGCATTGTAACACGGTACAACGTGCATGGTTGCATAACTAAAGTGCAACATACTAAGGTTGAAAGTACAAGGTGGATGGTGGGAGTCTCAATAGTGATATCGATTGAAATCTTAAAGTCCTATGGTTTTACAATTCTAGTGGTGTCGAACGATTATGATTCCACTCAAAATCGATGTTTAGTGAAATCAGGAAAAATTGCCCATTTGTCATTTTGTTTCACTAATTTGGAATAGAATAAAACAAATCTAGGTATTATTATTAATTTATTGATAGATTTTTATTATTTGAGTAATAAGTGAATATTAAAATAATAACAATCGTATAAAACTAATGCATTTTCTTCTTTAAATTTATTATTATAAAAACTCGTGGAATCTTACGAATTTATGATTCGATTCTACAATTACAAATTCAGTTCATTTTTCGTTATGATGCTTACCCGGCCATGTCACTACCTTGGTGAAAGTGCACCATACTTAGGTGCACTATGCATAGTAGAATTGCACTGTACCAAGGTGCACGTTCCATTTCAAATGGTCGAAATTCAAAATATCGAGATTGACAATTAATTTTTATAGTGCAATCGTAACACGGTACAACATGCAAGGTGCATAATGGAAGTGCAACGTACTTAGGAAAATTGTGCATAGAGCATAATTAAAGTGAACCATACCATAGTGCATGGTGTATTGTGAATTGTGCAACCGCATCATTCTAATGTGCATGGTATATAATGGAAGTGCAACATACTAAGGTAAAAAGTACAAGGTGGATGGTGAGAGTCTCAATAGTGATATCGATTGAAATCTTAAAGTCCTATGGTTTTACAATTCTAGTGGAGTCGAACGATTATGATTCCACTCAAAATCGATGTTTAGTGAAATCAGGAAAAATTGCCCATTTGTCATTTTGTTTCACTAATTTGGCATAGAATAAAACAAATCTAGGTATTATTATTAATTTATTGATAGATTTTTCTTATTTGAGTAATAAGTGAATATTAAAATAATAACAATCGTATAAAACTAATGCATTTTCTTCTTTAAATTTATTATTATAAAAACTCGTGGAATCTTACGAATTTATGATTCGATTCTACAATTACAAATTCAGTTCATTTTTCGTTATGATGCTTACCCGGCCATGTCACTACCTTGGTGAAAGTGCACCATACTTAGGTGCACTATGCATAGTAGAATTGCACTGTACCAAGGTGCACGTTCCATTTCAAATGGTCGAAATTCAAAATATCGAGATTGACAATTAATTTTTATAGTGCACCGTAACACGGTACAACATGCAAGGTGCATAATGGAAGTGCAACGTACTTAGGAAAATTGTGCATAGAGCATAATTAAAGTGAACCATACCATAGTGCATGGTGTATTGTGAATTGTGCAACCGCATCATTCTAATGTGCATGGTATATAATGGAAGTGCAACATACTAAGGTAAAAAGTACAAGGTGGATGGTGAGAGTCTCAATAGTGATATCGATTGAAATCTTAAAGTCCTATGGTTTTACAATTCTAGTCGAGTCGAACGATTATGATTCCACTCAAAATCGATGTTTAGTGAAATCAGAAAAATTGCCCATTTGTCATTTTGTTTCACTAATTTGGCATAGAATAAAACAAATCTAGGTATTATTATTAATTTATTGATAGATTTTTCTTATTTGAGTAATAAGTGAATATTAAAATAATAACAATCGTATAAAACTAATGCATTTTCTTCTTTAAATTTATTATTATAAAAACTCGTGGAATCTTACGAATTTATGATTCGATTCTACAATTACAAATTCAGTTCATTTTTCGTTATGATGCTTACCCGGCCATTTCACTACCTTGGTGAAAGTGCACCATACTTAGGTGCACTATGCATAGTAGAATTGCACTGTACCAAGGTGCACGTTCCATTTCAAATGGTCGAAATTCAAAATATCGAGATTGACAATTAATTTTTATAGTGCACCGTAACACGGTACAACATGCAAGGTGCATAATGGAAGTGCCCCGTACTTAGGAAAATTGTGCATAGAGCATAATTAAAGTGAACCATACCATAGTGCATGGTGTATTGTGAATTGTGCAACCGCATCATTCTAATGTGCATGGTACATAATGGAAGTGCAACATACTAAGGTAAAAAGTACAAGGTGGATGGTGAGAGTCTCAATAGTGATATCGATTGAAATCTTAAAGTCCTATGGTTTTACAATTCTAGTGGTGTCGAACGATTATGATTCCACTCAAAATCGATGTTTAGTGAAATCAGGAAAAATTGCCCATTTGTCATTTTGTTTCACTAATTTGGCATAGAATAAAACAAATCTAGGTATTATTATTAATTTATTGATAGATTTTTCTTATTTGAGTAATAAGTGAATATTAAAATAATAACAATCGTATAAAACTAATGCATTTTCTTCTTTAAATTTATTATTATAAAAACTCGTGGAATCTTACGAATTTATGATTCGATTCTACAATTAAAAATTCAGTTCATTTTTCGTTATGATGCTTACCCGGCCATTTCACTACCTTGGTGAAAGTGCACCATACTTAGGTGCACTATGCATAGTAGAATTGCATTGTACCAAGGTGCACGTTCCATTTCAAATGGTCGAAATTCAAAATATCGAGGTTGACAATTAATTTTTATAGTGCACCGTAACACGGTACAACATGCAAGGTGCATAATGGAAGTGCAACGTACTTAGGAAAATTGTGCATAGAGCATAATTAAAGTGAACCATACCATAGTGCATGGTGTATTGTGAATTGTGCAACCGCATCATTCTAATGTGCATGGTACGTAATGGAAGTGCAACATACTAAGGTAAAAAGTACAAGGTGGATGGTGGGAGTCTCAATATTGATATCGATTGAAATCTTAAAGTCCTATGGTTTTATAATTTTAGTGGCATCGAACGATTATGATTCCACTCAAAATCGGAGTTTAGTGAAATCAGGAAAAATGGCTCATTTGTCATTTTTTCACTAATTTGGCATAGAATAAAACAAATCTAGGTATTATTAGTAATTTATTGATAGATTTTTTTTATTTTTGTAATAAGTGAATATTAAAATAATAAAAATCGTATAAAAGTAATGCATTTCCTTCTTTAAATTTATTATTATGAAAAGTCGTAGAATCTTACGAATTTATAATTCGATTCTACAATTACAAATTTAGTTTATTTTTCGATCTCATGCTGACCCGGCCATTTCACTAATTTGGTGGAAGTGCACCATACTAAGGTTCACTATGCATTGTGGAATTGCACTGTACCAAGGTGCAAGTTGCGTTGCGAATGGCCAAAATACAAAATACCGAGGTTGACAATGAATATTGAGAGTGCATTGTAACACGGTACAACGTGCATGGTGCATAACTAAAGTGCAACATACTAAGGTTGAAAGTACAAGGTGGATGGTGGGAGTCTCAATAGTGATATCGATTGAAATCTTAAAGTCCTATGGTTTTATAATTTTAGTGGCATTGAACGATTATGATTCCACTCAAAATCGTAGTTTAGTCAAATTAGGAAAAATGGCTCATTCGTCATTTTTTCACTAATTTGGCATAGAATAAAACAAATCTAGGTATTATTAGTAATTTATTGATAGATTTTTCTTATTTGTGTAATAAGTGAATATTAAAATAATAACAATCGTATAAAAGTAATGCATTTCCTTCTTTAAATTTATTATTATGAAAAGTCGTAGAATCTTACGAATTTATAATTCGATTCTACAATTACAAATTTAGTTTATTTTTCGATCTCATGCCGACCCAACCATTTCACTACCTTGGTGGAAGTGCACCATACCAAGGTTCACTATGCATTGTGGAATTGCACTGTACCAAGGTGCAAGTTGCGTTGCGAATGGCCAAAATACAAAATACCGAGGTTGACAATGAATATTGAGAGTGCATTGTAACACGGTACAACGTGCATGGTGCATAACTAAAGTGCAACATACTAAGGTTGAAAGTACAAGGTGGATGGTGGGAGTTTCAATAGTGATATCGATTGAAATCTTAAAGTCCTATGGTTTTACAATTTTAGTGGTGTGAAACGATTATGATTCCACTCAAAATCGGAGTTTAGTGAAATCAGGAAAAATTGCTCATTTATCATTTTTTCACTAATTTGGCATAGAATAAAAGAAATCTAGGTATTATTAGTAATTTATTGATATATTTTTCTTAGTTGTGTAATAAGAGAATATTAAAATAATAACAATCGTATAAAACTAATGCATTTTGTTCTTTAAATTTATTATTATAAAAACTCGTGGAATCTTACGAATTTATGAGTCGATTCTACAATTACAAATTCAGTTCATTTTTCGTTATGATGCTTACCCGGCCATTTCACTACCTTTGTGAAAGTGCACCATACTTAGGTGCACTATGCATAGTAGAATTGCACTGTACCAAGGTGCACGTTCCATTTAAAATGGTCGAAATTCAAAATATCGAGGTTGACAATTAATTTTTATAGGTCACTGTAACACGATACAACATGCAAGGTTCATAATGGAAGTGCAACGTACTTAGGAAAATTGTGCATAGAGCATAATTAAAGTGAACCATACCATAGTGCATGGTGTATTGTGAATTGTAAACCGCATCATTCTAATGTGCATGGTACATAATGAAAGTGCAACATACTAAGGTAAAAAGTACAAGGTGGATGGTGGGAGTCTCAATATTGATATCGATTGAAATCTTAAAGTCCTATGGTTTTATAATTTTAGTGGCATCGAACGATTATGATTCCACTCAAAATCGGAGTTTAGTGAAATCAGGAAAAATGGCTCATTTGTCAGCTTTTCACTAACTTGGCATAGAATAAAACAAATCTAGGTATTATTAGTAATTTATTGATAGATTTTCCTTATTTGTGTAATAAGTGAATAATAAAATAATAAAAATCGTATAAAAGTAATGCATTTTCTTCTTTAAATTTATTATTATGAAAAGTCGTAGAATCTTACGAATTTATAATTCGATTCTACAATTACAAATTTAGTTCATTTTTCGATCTCATGCCGACCCGGCCATTTTACTACCTTGGTGGAAGTGCACCATACTAAGGTTCACTATGCATTGTGGAATTGCACCGTACCAAGGTGCAAGTTGCGTTGCGAATGGCCAAAATACAAAATACCGAGGTTGACAATGAATATTGACAGTGCATTGTAACACGGTACAACGTGCATGGTTGCATAACTAAAGTGCAACATACTAAGGTTGAAAGTACAAGGTGGATGGTGGGAGTCTCAATAGTGATATCGATTGAAATCTTAAAGTCCTATGATTTTACAATTTTAGTAGTGTCGAACGATTATGATTCCACTCAAAATCGATGTTTATTGAAATCAGGAAAAATTGCCCATTTGTCATTTTTTCACTAATTTGGCATAGAATAAATGAAATCTAGGTATTATTAGTGATTTATTGATAGATTTTTCTCTTTTGAGTAATAAGTGAATATTAAAATAATAACAATCGTATAAAACTAATGCATTTTCTTCTTTAAATTTATTATTATAAAAACTCGTGGAATCTTACGAATTTATGATTCGATTCTACAATTACAAATTCAGTTCATTTTTCGTGATGATGCTTACCCGGCCATTTCACTACCTTGGTGAAAGTGCACCATACTTAGGTGCACTATGCATAGTAGAATTGCACTGTACCAAGGTGCACGTTCCATTTCAAATGGTCGAAATTCAAAATATCGAGATTGACAATTAATTTTTATAGTGCACCGTAACACGGTACAACATGCAAGGTGCATAATGGAAGTGCCCCGTACTTAGGAAAATTGTGCATAGAGCATAATTAAAGTGAACCATACCATAGTGCATGGTGTATTGTGAATTGTGCAACCGCATCATTCTAATGTGCATGGTACATAATGGAAGTGCAACATACTAAGGTAAAAAGTACAAGGTGGATGGTGAGAGTCTCAATAGTGATATCGATTGAAATCTTAAAGTCCTATGGTTTTACAATTCTAGTGGTGTCGAACGATTATGATTCCACTCAAAATCGATGTTTAGTGAAATCAGGGAAAAATTGCCCATTTGTCATTTTGTTTCACTAATTTGGCATAGAACAAAACAAATCTAGGTATTATTATTAATTTATTGATAGATTTTTCTTATTTGAGTAATAAGTGAATATTAAAATAATAACAATCGTATAAAACTAATGCATTTTCTTCTTTAAATTTATTATTATAAAAACTCGTGGAATCTTACGAATTTATGATTCGATTCTACAATTAAAAATTCAGTTCATTTTTCGTTATGATGCTTACCCGGCCATTTCACTACCTTGGTGAAAGTGCACCATACTTAGGTGCACTATGCATAGTAGAATTGCACCGTACCAAGGTGCACGTTCCATTTCAAATGGTCGAAATTCAAAATATCGAGGTTGACAATTAATTTTTATAGTGCACCGTAACACGGTACAACATGCAAGGTGCATAATGGAAGTGCAACGTACTTAGGAAAATTGTGCATAGAGCATAATTAAAGTGAACCATACCATAGTGCATGGTGTATTGTGAATTGTGCAACCGCATCATTCTAATGTGCATGGTACGTAATGGAAGTGCAACATACTAAGGTAAAAAGTACAAGGTGGATGGTGGGAGTCTCAATATTGATATCGATTGAAATCTTAAAGTCCTATGGTTTTATAATTTTAGTGGCATCGAACAATTATGATTCCACTCAAAATCGGAGTTTAGTGAAATCAGGAAAAATGGCTCATTTGTCATTTTTTCACTAATTTGGCATAGAATAAAACAAATCTAGGTATTATTAGTAATTTATTGATAGATTTTTTTTATTTTTGTAATAAGTGAATATTAAAATAATAACAATCGTATAAAAGTAATGCATTTCCTTCTTTAAATTTATTATTATGAAAAGTCGTAGAATCTTACGAATTTATAATTCGATTCTACAATTACAAATTTAGTTTATTTTTCGATCTCATGCTGACCCGGCCATTTCACTAATTTGGTGGAAGTGCACCATACTAAGGTTCACTATGCATTGTGGAATTGCACCGTACCAAGGTGCAAGTTGCGTTGCGAATGGCCAAAATACAAAATACCGAGGTTGACAATGAATATTGAGAGTGCATTGTAACACGGTACAACGTGCATGGTGCATAACTAAAGTGCAACATACTAAGGTTGAAAGTACAAGGTGGATGGTGGGAGTCTCAATAGTGATATCGATTGAAATCTTAAAGTCCTATGGTTTTATAATTTTAGTGGCATCGAACGATTATGATTCCACTCAAAATCGGAGTTTAGTCAAATTAGGAAAAATGGCTCATTCGTCATTTTTTCACTAATTTGGCATAGAATATAACAAATCTAGGTATTATTAGTAATTTATTGATAGATTTTTCTTATTTGTGTAATAAGTGAATATTAAAATAATAACAATCGTATAAAAGTAATGCATTTCCTTCTTTAAATTTATTATTATGAAAAGTCGTAGAATCTTACGAATTTATAATTCGATTCTACAATTACAAATTTAGTTTATTTTTCGATCTCATGCTGACCCGACCATTTCACTACCTTGGTGGAAGTGCACCATACCAAGGTTCACTATGCATTGTGGAATTGCACTGTACCAAGGTGCAAGTTGCGTTGCGAATGGCCAAAATACAAAATACCGAGGTTGACAATGAATATTGAGAGTGCATTGTAACACGGTACAACGTGCATGGTGCATAACTAAAGTGCAACATACTAAGGTTGAAAGTACAAGGTGGATGGTGGGAGTTTCAATAGTGATATCGATTGAAATCTTAAAGTCCTATGGTTTTACAATTTTAGTGGTGTGAAACGATTATGATTCCACTCAAAATCGGAGTTTAGTGAAATCAGGAAAAATTGCTCATTTATCATTTTTTCACTAATTTGGCATAGAATAAAAGAAATCTAGGTATTATTAGTAATTTATTGATATATTTTTCTTAGTTGTGTAATAAGAGAATATTAAAATAATAACAATCGTATAAAACTAATGCATTTTGTTCTTTAAATTTATTATTATAAAAACTCGTGGAATCTTACGAATTTATGAGTCGATTCTACAATTACAAATTCAGTTCATTTTTCGTTATGATGCTTACCCGGCCATTTCACTACCTTTGTGAAAGTGCACCATACTTAGGTGCACTATGCATAGTAGAATTGCACTGTACCAAGGTGCACGTTCCATTTCAAATGGTCGAAATTCAAAATATCGAGATTGACAATTAATTTTTATAGTGCACTGTAACACGATACAACATGCAAGGTGCATAATGGAAGTGCCCCGTACTTAGGAAAATTGTGCATAGAGCATAATTAAAGTGAACCATACCATAGTGCATGGTGTATTGTGAATTGTGCAACCGCATCATTCTAATGTGCATGGTACATAATGGAAGTGCAACATACTAAGGTAAAAAGTACAAGGTGGATGGTGAGAGTCTCAATAGTGATATCGATTGAAATCTTAAAGTCCTATGGTTTTACAATTCTAGTGGTGTCGAACGATTATGATTCCACTCAAAATCGATGTTTAGTGAAATCAGGAAAAATTGCCCATTTGTCATTTTGTTTCACTAATTTGGCATAGAATAAAACAAATCTAGGTATTATTATTAATTTATTGATAGATTTTTCTTATTTGAGTAATAAGTGAATATTAAAATAATAACAATCGTATAAAACTAATGCATTTTCTTCTTTAAATTTATTATTATAAAAACTCGTGGAATCTTACGAATTTATGATTCGATTCTACAATTAAAAATTCAGTTCATTTTTCGTTATGATGCTTACCCGGCCATTTCACTACCTTGGTGAAAGTGCACCATACTTAGGTGCACTATGCATAGTAGAATTGCACCGTACCAAGGTGCACGTTCCATTTCAAATGGTCGAAATTCAAAATATCGAGGTTGACAATTAATTTTTATAGTGCACCGTAACACGGTACAACATGCAAGGTGCATAATGGAAGTGCAACGTACTTAGGAAAATTGTGCATAGAGCATAATTAAAGTGAACCATACCATAGTGCATGGTGTATTGTGAATTGTGCAACCGCATCATTCTAATGTGCATGGTACGTAATGGAAGTGCAACATACTAAGGTAAAAAGTACAAGGTGGATGGTGGGAGTCTCAATATTGATATCGATTGAAATCTTAAAGTCCTATGGTTTTATAATTTTAGTGGCATCGAACGATTATGATTCCACTCAAAATCGGAGTTTAGTGAAATCAGGAAAAATGGCTCATTTGTCATTTTTTCACTAATTTGGCATAGAATAAAACAAATCTAGGTATTATTAGTAATTTATTGATAGATTTTTTTTATTTTTGTAATAAGTGAATATTAAAATAATAACAATCGTATAAAAGTAATGCATTTCCTTCTTTAAATTTATTATTATGAAAAGTCGTAGAATCTTACGAATTTATAATTCGATTCTACAATTACAAATTTAGTTTATTTTTCGATCTCATGCTGACCCGGCCATTTCACTAATTTGGTGGAAGTGCACCATACTAAGGTTCACTATGCATTGTGGAATTGCACCGTACCAAGGTGCAAGTTGCGTTGCGAATGGCCAAAATACAAAATACCGAGGTTGACAATGAATATTGAGAGTGCATTGTAACACGGTACAACGTGCATGGTGCATAACTAAAGTGCAACATACTAAGGTTGAAAGTACAAGGTGGATGGTGGGAGTCTCAATAGTGATATCGATTGAAATCTTAAAGTCCTATGGTTTTATAATTTTAGTGGCATCGAACGATTATGTTTCCACTCAAAATCGGAGTTTAGTCAAATTAGGAAAAATGGCTCATTCGTCATTTTTTCACTAATTTGGCATAGAATATAACAAATCTAGGTATTATTAGTAATTTATTGATAGATTTTTCTTATTTGTGTAATAAGTGAATATTAAAATAATAACAATCGTATAAAAGTAATGCATTTCCTTCTTTAAATTTATTATTATGAAAAGTCGTAGAATCTTACGAATTTATAATTCGATTCTACAATTACAAATTTAGTTTATTTTTCGATCTCATGCTGACCCGACCATTTCACTACCTTGGTGGAAGTGCACCATACCAAGGTTCACTATGCATTGTGGAATTGCACTGTACCAAGGTGCAAGTTGCGTTGCGAATGGCCAAAATACAAAATACCGAGGTTGACAATGAATATTGAGAGTGCATTGTAACACGGTACAACGTGCATGGTGCATAACTAAAGTGCAACATACTAAGGTTGAAAGTACAAGGTGGATGGTGGGAGTCTCAATAGTGATATCGATTGAAATCTTAAAGTCCTATGGTTTTATAATTTTAGTGGCATCGAACGATTATGATTCCACTCAAAATCGGAGTTTAGTCAAATTAGGAAAAATGGCTCATTCGTCATTTTTTCACTAATTTGGCATAGAATAAAACAAATCTAGGTATTATTAGTAATTTATTGATAGATTTTTCTTATTTGTGTAATAAGTGAATATTAAAATAATAACAATCGTATAAAAGTAATGCATTTCCTTCTTTAAATTTATTATTATGAAAAGTCGTAGAATCTTACGAATTTATAATTCGATTCTACAATTACAAATTTAGTTTATTTTTCGATCTCATGCTGACCCGACCATTTCACTACCTTGGTGGAAGTGCACCATACCAAGGTTCACTATGCATTGTGGAATTGCACTGTACCAAGGTGCAAGTTGCGTTGCGAATGGCCAAAATACAAAATACCGAGGTTGACAATGAATATTGAGAGTGCATTGTAACACGGTACAACGTGCATGGTGCATAACTAAAGTGCAACATACTAAGGTTGAAAGTACAAGGTGGATGGTGGGAGTCTCAATAGTGATATCGATTGAAATCTTAAAGTCCTATGGTTTTATAATTTTAGTGGCATCGAACGATTATGATTCCACTCAAAATCGGAGTTTAGTCAAATTAGGAAAAATGGCTCATTCGTCATTTTTTCACTAATTTGGCATAGAATAAAACAAATCTAGGTATTATTAGTAATTTATTGATAGATTTTTCTTATTTGTGTAATAAGTGAATATTAAAATAATAACAATCGTATAAAAGTAATGCATTTCCTTCTTTAAATTTATTATTATGAAAAGTCGTAGAATCTTACGAATTTATAATTCGATTCTACAATTACAAATTTAGTTTATTTTTCGATCTCATGCTGACCCGACCATTTCACTACCTTGGTGGAAGTGCACCATACCAAGGTTCACTATGCATTGTGGAATTGCACTGTACCAAGGTGCAAGTTGCGTTGCGAATGGCCAAAATACAAAATACCGAGGTTGACAATGAATATTGAGAGTGCATTGTAACACGGTACAACGTGCATGGTGCATAACTAAAGTGCAACATACTAAGGTTGAAAGTACAAGGTGGATGGTGGGAGTTTCAATAGTGATATCGATTGAAATCTTAAAGTCCTATGGTTTTACAATTTTAGTGGTGTGAAACGATTATGATTCCACTCAAAATCGGAGTTTAGTGAAATCAGGAAAAATTGCTCATTTATCATTTTTTCACTAATTTGGCATAGAATAAAAGAAATCTAGGTATTATTAGTAATTTATTGATATATTTTTCTTAGTTGTGTAATAAGAGAATATTAAAATAATAACAATCGTATAAAACTAATGCATTTTGTTCTTTAAATTTATTATTATAAAAACTCGTGGAATCTTACGAATTTATGAGTCGATTCTACAATTACAAATTCAGTTCATTTTTCGTTATGATGCTTACCCGGCCATTTCACTACCTTTGTGAAAGTGCACCATACTTAGGTGCACTATGCATAGTAGAATTGCACTGTACCAAGGTGCACGTTCCATTTAAAATGGTCGAAATTCAAAATATCGAGGTTGACAATTAATTTTTATAGGTCACTGTAACACGATACAACATGCAAGGTTCATAATGGAAGTGCAACGTACTTAGGAAAATTGTGCATAGAGCATAATTAAAGTGAACCATACCATAGTGCATGGTGTATTGTGAATTGTAAAACTGCATCATTCTAATGTGCATGGTACATAATGAAAGTGCAACATACTAAGGTAAAAAGTACAAGGTGGATGGTGGGAGTCTCAATATTGATATCGATTGAAATCTTAAAGTCCTATGGTTTTATAATTTTAGTGGCATCGAACGATTATGATTCCACTCAAAATCGGAGTTTAGTGAAATCAGGAAAAATGGCTCATTTGTCAGCTTTTCACTAACTTGGCATAGAATAAAAGAAATCTAGGTATTATTAGTAATTTATTGATAGATTTTTCTTATTTGTGTAATAAGTGAATAATAAAATAATAAAAATCGTATAAAAGTAATGCATTTTCTTCTTTAAATTTATTATTATGAAAAGTCGTAGAATCTTACGAATTTATAATTCGATTCTACAATTACAAATTTAGTTCATTTTTCGATCTCATGCCGACCCGGCCATTTTACTACCTTGGTGGAAGTGCACCATACTAAGGTTCACTATGCATTGTGGAATTGCACCGTACCAAGGTGCAAGTTGCGTTGCGAATGGCCAAAATACAAAATACCGAGGTTGACAATGAATATTGACAAGGCATTGTAACACGGTACAACGTGCATGGTTGCATAACTAAAGTGCAACATACTAAGGTTGAAAGTACAAGGTGGATGGTGGGAGTCTCAATAGTGATATCGATTGAAATCTTAAAGTCCTATGGTTTTACAATTTTAGTGGTGTCGAACGATTATGATTCCACTCAAAATCGATGTTTATTGAAATCAGGAAAAATTGCCCATTTGTCATTTTTTCACTAATTTGGCATAGAATAAATGAAATCTAGGTATTATTAGTGATTTATTGATAGATTTTTCTCTTTTGAGTAATAAGTGAATATTAAAATAATAACAATCGTATAAAACTAATGCATTTTCTTCTTTAAATTTATTATTATAAAAACTCGTGGAATCTTACGAATTTATGATTCGATTCTACAATTACTAATTCAGTTCATTTTTCGTTATGATGCTTACCCGGCCATTTCACTACCTTGGTGAAAGTGCACCATACTTAGGTGCACTATGCATAGTAGAATTGCACTGTACCAAGGTGCACGTTCCATTTCAAATGGTCGAAATTCAAAATATCGAGGTTGACAATTAATTTTTATAGTGCACCGTAACACGATACAACATGCAAGGTGCATAATGGAAGTGCAACGTACTTAGGAAAATTGTGCATAGAGCATAATTAAAGTGAACCATACCATAGTGCTTGGTGTATTGTGAATTGTGCAACTGCATCATTCTAATGTGCATGGTACATAATGAAAGTGCAACATACTAAGGTAAAAAGTACAAGGTGGATGGTGGGAGTCTCAATAGTGATATCGATTGAAATCTTAAAGTCCTATGGTTTTACAATTCTAGTGGTGTCGAACGATTATGATTCCACTCAAAATCGATGTTTAGTGAAATCAGGAAAAATTGCCCATTTGTCATTTTTTCACTAATTTGGCATAGAATAAATGAAATCTAGGTATTATTAGTAATTTATTGATAGATTTTTCTCTTTTGAGTAATAAGTGAATATTAAAATAATAACAATCGTATAAAACTAATGCATTTTCTTCTTTAAATTTATTATTATAAAAACTCGTGGAATCTTACAAATTTATGATTCGATTCTACAATTACTAATTCAGTTCATTTTTCGTTATGATGCTTACCCGGCCATTTCACTACCTTGGTGAAAGTGCACCATACTTAGGTGCACTATGCATAGTAGAATTGCACTGTACCAAGGTGCACGTTCCATTTCAAATGGTCGAAATTCAAAATATCGAGGTTGACAATTAATTTTTATAGTGCACCGTAACACGATACAACATGCAAGGTGCATAATGGAAGTGCAACGTACTTAGGAAAATTGTGCATAGAGCATAATTAAAGTGAACCATACCATAGTGCATGGTGTATTGTGAATTGTGCAACTGCATCATTCTAATGTGCATGGTACATAATGAAAGTGCAACATACTAATGTAAAAAGTACAAGGTGGATGGTGGGAGTCTCAATATTGATATCGATTGAAATCTTAAAGTCCTATGGTTTTATAATTTTAGTGGCATCGAACGATTATGATTCCACTCAAAATCGGAGTATAGTGAAATCAGGAAAAATGGCTCATTTGTCAGTTTTTCACTAACTTGGCATAGAATAAAACAAATCTAGGTATTATTAGTAATTTATTGATAGATTTTTCTTATTTGTGTAATAAGTGAATAATAAAATAATAAAAATCGTATAAAAGTAATGCATTTTCTTCTTTAAATTTATTATTATGAAAAGTCGTAGAATCTTACGAATTTATAATTCGATTCTACAATTACAAATTTAGTTCATTTTTCGATCTCATGCCGACCCGGCCATTTTACTACCTTGGTGGAAGTGCACCATACTAAGGTTCACTATGCATTGTGGAATTGCACTGTACCAAGGTGCAAGTTGCGTTGCGAATGGCCAAAATACAAAATACCGAGGCTGACAATGAATATTGAGAGTGCATTGTAACACGATACAACGTGCATGGTGCATAACTAAAGTGCAACATATTAAGGTTGAAAGTACAAGGTGGATGGTGGGAGTCTCAATAGTGATATCGATTGAAATCTTAAAGTCCTATGGTTTTACAATTCTAGTGGTGTCGAACGATTATGATTCCACTCAAAATCGATGTTTAGTGAAATCGGGAAAAATTGCCCATTTGTCATTTTTTCACTGATTTGGCATAGAATAAATGAAATCTAGGTATTATTAGTAATTTATTGATAGATTTTTCTCTTTTGAGTAATAAGTGAATATTAAAATAATAACAATCGTATAAAACTAATGCATTTTCTTCTTTAAATTTATTATTATAAAAACTCGTGGAATCTTACGAATTTATGATTCGATTCTACAATTACTAATTCAGTTCATTTTTCGTTATGATGCTTACCCGGCCATTTCACTACCTTGGTGAAAGTGCACCATACTTAGGTGCACTATGCATAGTAGAATTGCACTGTACCAAGGTGCACGTTCCATTTCAAATGGTCGAAATTCAAAATATCGAGGTTGACAATTAATTTTTATAGTGCACCGTAACACGATACAACATGCAAGGTGCATAATGGAAGTGCAACGTACTTAGGAAAATTGTGCATAGAGCATAATTAAAGTGAACCATACCATAGTGCTTGGTGTATTGTGAATTGTGCAACTGCATCATTCTAATGTGCATGGTACATAATGAAAGTGCAACATACTAAGGTAAAAAGTACAAGGTGGATGCTGGGAGTCTCAATAGTGATATCGATTGAAATCTTAAAGTCCTATGGTTTTACAATTCTAGTGGTGTCGAACGATTATGATTCCACTCAAAATTGATGTTTAGTGAAATCAGGAAAAATTGCCCATTTGTCATTTTTTCACTAATTTGGCATAGAATAAATGAAATCTAGGTATTATTAGTAATTTATTGATAGATTTTTCTCTTTTGAGTAATAAGTGAATATTAAAATAATAACAATCGTATAAAACTAATGCATTTTCTTCTTTAAATTTATTATTATAAAAACTCGTGGAATCTTACGAATTTATGATTCGATTCTACAATTACTAATTCAGTTCATTTTTCGTTATGATGCTTACCCGGCCATTTCACTACCTTGGTGAAAGTGCACCATACTTAGGTGCACTATGCATAGTAGAATTGCACTGTACCAAGGTGCACGTTCCATTTCAAATGGTCGAAATTCAAAATATCGAGGTTGACAATTAATTTTTATAGTGCACTGTAACACGATACAACATGCAAGGTGCATAATGGAAGTGCAACGTACTTAGGAAAATTGTGCATAGAGCATAATTAAAGTGAACCATACCATAGTGCATGGTTTATTGTGAATTGTGCAACTGCATCATTCTAATGTGCATGGTACATAATGAAAGTGCAACATACTAATGTAAAAAGTACAAGGTGGATGGTGGGAGTCTCAATATTGATATCGATTGAAATCTTAAAGTCCTATGGTTTTATAATTTTAGTGGCATCGAACGATTATGATTCCACTCAAAATCGGAGTATAGTGAAATCAGGAAAAATGGCTCATTTGTCAGTTTTTCACTAACTTGGCAGAGAATAAAACAAATCTAGGTATTATTAGTAATTTATTGATAGATTTTTCTTATTTGTGTAATAAGTGAATAATAAAATAATAAAAATCGTATAAAAGTAATGCATTTTCTTCTTTAAATTTATTATTATGAAAAGTCGTAGAATCTTACGAATTTATAATTCGATTCTACAATTACAAATTTAGTTCATTTTTCGATCTCATGCCGACCCGGCCATTTTACTACCTTGGTGGAAGTGCACCATACTAAGGTTCACTATGCATTGTGGAATTGCACTGTACCAAGGTGCAAGTTGCGTTGCGAATGGCCAAAATACAAAATACCGAGGTTGACAATGAATATTGAGAGTGCATTGTAACACGATACAACGTGCATGGTGCATAACTAAAGTGCAACATATTAAGGTTGAAAGTACAAGGTGGATGGTGGGAGTCTCAATAGTGATATCGATTGAAATCTTAAAGTCCTATGGTTTTACAATTCTAGTGGTGTCGAACGATTATGATTCCACTCAAAATCGATGTTTAGTGAAATCGGGAAAAATTGCCCATTTGTCATTTTTTCACTGATTTGGCATAGAATAAATGAAATCTAGGTATTATTAGTAATTTATTGATAGATTTTTCTCTTTTGAGTAATAAGTGAATATTAAAATAATAACAATCGTATAAAACTAATGCATTTTCTTCTTTAAATTTATTATTATAAAAACTCGTGGAATCTTACGAATTTATGATTCGATTCTACAATTACTAATTCAGTTCATTTTTCGTTATGATGCTTACCCGGCCATTTCACTACCTTGGTGAAAGTGCACCATACTTAGGTGCACTATGCATAGTAGAATTGCACTGTACCAAGGTGCACGTTCCATTTCAAATGGTCGAAATTCAAAATATCGAGGTTGACAATTAATTTTTATAGTGCACCGTAACACGATACAACATGCAAGGTGCATAATGGAAGTGCAACGTACTTAGGAAAATTGTGCATAGAACATAATTAAAGTGAACCATACCATAGTGCATGGTGTATTGTGAATTGTGCAACCGCATCATTCTAATGTGCATGGTACATAATGAAAGTGCAACATACTAAGGTAAAAAGTACAAGGTGGATGGTGGGAGTCTCAATATTGATATCGATTGAAATCTTAAAGTCCTATGGTTTTATAATTTTAGTGGCATCGAACGATTATGATTCCACTCAAAATCGGAGTATAGTGAAATCAGGAAAAATGGCTCATTTGTCAGTTTTTCACTAACTTGGCATAGAATAAAACAAATCTAGGTATTATTAGTAATTTATTGATAGATTTTTCTTATTTGTGTAATAAGTGAATAATAAAATAATAAAAATCGTATAAAAGTAATGCATTTTCTTCTTTAAATTTATTATTATGAAAAGTCGTAGAATCTTACGAATTTATAATTCGATTCTACAATTACAAATTTAGTTCATTTTTCGATCTCATGCCGACCCGGCCATTTTACTACCTTGGTGGAAGTGCACCATACTAAGGTTCACTATGCATTGTGGAATTGCACCGTACCAAGGTGCAAGTTGCGTTGCGAATGGCCAAAATACAAAATACCGAGGTTGACAATGAATATTGACGGCATTGTAACACGGTACAACGTGCATGGTGCATAACTAAAGTGCAACATATTAAGGTTGAAAGTACAAGGTGGATGGTGGGAGTCTCAATAGTGATATCGATTGAAATCTTAAAGTCCTATGGTTTTATAATTTTAGTGGCATCGAACGATTATGATTCCACTCAAAATCGGAGTTTAGTGAAATCAGGACAAATGGCTCATTTGTCATTTTTTCACTAATTTGGCATAGAATAAAACAAATCTAGGTATTATTCGTAATTTATTGATAGATTTTTCTTATTTGTGTAATAAGTGAATATTAAATTAATAACAATCGTATAAAAGTAATGCATGTTCTTCATTAAATTTATTATTATGAAAAGTTGTAGAATATTACGAATTTATAATTCGATTCTACAATTACAAATTCAGTTCATATTTCGATATCATGCTGACCCGGCCATTTCACTACCTTGGTGGAAGTGCACCATACTAAGGTGCACTATGCATTGTGGAATTGCATTGTACCAAGGTGCACGTTGTGTTGCGAATGGCCAAAATACAAAGTACCGAGGTTGACAATGAATATTGACAGTGCACTGTAACACGGTACAAAGTACATGGTGCATAACTGAAGTGCAACATACTATGGTTGAAAGTACAAGGTGGATGGTGGGAGTTTCAATAGTGATATCGATTGAAATCTTAAAGTCCTATGGTTTTACAATTTTAGTGGTGTCGAACGATTATGATTCCACTCAAAATCGATGTTTAGTGAAATCAGGAAAAATTGCCCTTTGTCATTTTGTTTCACTAATTTGGCATAGAATAAAACAAATCTAGGTATTATTGTTAATTTATTGATTGATTTTTCTTATTTGAGTAATAAGTGAATATTAAAATAATAACAATCGTATAAAACTAATGCATTTTCTTCTTTAAATTTATTATTATAAAAACTCGTGGAATCTTACGAATTTATGATTCGATTCTACAATTACAAATTCAGTTCATTTTTCGTTATGATGCTTACCCGGCCATTTCACTACCTTGGTGAAAGGGCACCATACTTAGGTGCACTATCCATTGTAGAATTGCACTGTACCAAGGTGCACGTTCCATTTGAAATGGTCGAAATTCAAAATATCGAGGTTGACAATTAATTTTTATAGTGCACTCTAACACGGTACAACATGCAAGGTGCATAATGGAAGTGCAACGTACTTAGCAAAATTGTGCATAAAGCATAATTAAAGTGAACCATACCATAGTGCATGGTGTATTGTGAATTGTGCAACTGCATCATTCTAATGTGCATGGTACATAATGGAAGTGCAACATACTAAGGTAAAAAGTACAAGGTGGATGGTGGGAGTCTCAATATTGATATCGATTGAAATCTTAAAGTCCTATGGTTTTATAATTTTAGTGGCATCGAACGATTATGATTCCACTCAAAATCGGAGTTTAGTGAAATCAGGACAAATGGCGCATTTGTCATTTTTTCACTAATTTGGCATAGAATAAAAACAATCTAGGTATTATTAGTAATTTATTGATAGATTTTTCTTATTTGTGTAATAAGTGAATATTAAAATAATAACAATCGTATAAAAGTAATGCATGTTCTTCATTAAATTTATTATTATGAAAAGTCCTAGAATCTTACGAATTTATAATTCGATTCTACAATTACAAATTCAGTTCATTTTTTCGATCTCATGCTGACCCGGCCATTTCACTACCTTGGTGGAAGTGCACCATACTAAAGTGCACTATGCATTATGGAATTGCATTGTACCAAGGTGCACGTTGCGTTGCGAATGGCCAAAATACAAAATACCGAGGTTGACAATGAATATTGACAGTGCACTGTAACACGGTACAACGTACATGGTGCATAACTGAAGTGCAACATACTATGGTTGAAGGTACAAGGTGGATGGTGGGAGTTTCAATAGTGATATCGATTGAAATTTTAAAGTCCTATGGTTTTACAATTTTAGTGGTGTCGAACGATTATGATTCCACTCAAAATCGATGTTTAGTGAAATCAGGAAAAATTGCCCATTTGTCATTTTTTTCACTAATTTGGCATAGAATAAAAACAATCTAGGTATTATTAGTAATTTATTGATAGATTTTTCTTATTTGTGTAATAAGTGAATATTAAAATAATAACAATCGTATAAAAGTAATGCATGTTCTTCATTAAATTTATTATTATGAAAAGTCCTAGAATCTTACGAATTTATAATTCGATTCTACAATTACAAATTCAGTTCATTTTTTCGATCTCATGCTGACCCGGCCATTTCACTACCTTGGTGGAAGTGCACCATACTAAAGTGCACTATGCATTATGGAATTGCATTGTACCAAGGTGCACGTTGCGTTGCGAATGGCCAAAATACAAAATACCGAGGTTGACAATGAATATTGACAGTGCACTGTAACACGGTACAACGTACATGGTGCATAACTGAAGTGCAACATACTATGGTTGAAGGTACAAGGTGGATGGTGGGAGTTTCAATACTGATATCGATTGAAATTTTAAAGTCCTATGGTTTTACAATTTTAGTGGTGTCGAACGATTATGATTCCACTCAAAATCGATGTTTAGTGAAATCAGGAAAAATTGCCCATTTGTCATTTTTTTCACTAATTTGGCATAGAATAAAAACAATCTAGGTATTATTAGTAATTTATTGATAGATTTTTCTTATTTGTGTAATAAGTGAATATTAAAATAATAACAATCGTATAAAAGTAGTGCATGTTCTTCATTAAATTTATTTTTATGAAAAGTCCTAGAATCTTACGAATTTATAATTCGATTCTACAATTACAAATTCAGTTCATTTTTTCGATCTCATGCTGACCCGGCCATTTCACTACCTTGGTGGAAGTGCACCATACTAAAGTGCACTATGCATTATGGAATTGCATTGTACCAAGGTGCACGTTGCGTTGCGAATGGCCAAAATACAAAATACCGAGGTTGACAATGAATATTGACAGTGCACTGTAACACGGTACAACGTACATGGTGCATAACTGAAGTGCAACATACTATGGTTGAAAGTACAAGGTGGATGGTGGGAGTTTCAATAGTGATATCGATTGAAATCTTAAAGTCCTATGGTTTTACAATTCTAGTGGTGTCGAACGATTATGATTCCACTCAAAATCGATGTTTAGTGAAATCAGGAAAAATTGCCCATTTGTCATTTTTTTCACTAATTTGGCATAGAATAAAAACAATCTAGGTATTATTAGTAATTTATTGATAGATTTTTCTTATTTGTGTAATAAGTGAATATTAAAATAATAACAATCGTATAAAAGTAGTGCATGTTCTTCATTAAATTTATTTTTATGAAAAGTCCTAGAATCTTACGAATTTATAATTCGATTCTACAATTACAAATTCGGTTCATTTTTTCGATCTCATGCCGACCCGGCCATTTCACTACCTTGGTGGAAGTGCACCATACTAAAGTGCACTATGCATTATGGAATTGCATTGTACCAAGGTGCACGTTGCGTTGCGAATGGCCAAAATACAAAATACCGAGGTTGACAATGAATATTGACAGTGCACTGTAACACGGTACAACGTACATGGTGCATAACTGAAGTGCAACATACTATGGTTGAAAGTACAAGGTGGATGGTGGGAGTTTCAATAGTGATATCGATTGAAATCTTAAAGTCCTATGGTTTTACAATTTTAGTGGTGTCGAACGATTATGATTCCACTCAAAATCGATGTTTAGTGAAATCAGGAAAAATTGCCCATTTGTCATTTTGTTTCACTAATTTGGCATAGAATAAAAAAAATCTAGGTATTATTAGTAATTTATTGATAGATTTTTCTTATTTGTGTAATAAGTGAATATTAAAATAATAACAATCGTATAAAAGTAATGCATTTCCTTCTTTAAATTTATTATTATGAAAAGTCCTAGAATCTTACGAATTTATAATTCGATTCTACAATTACAAATTTAGTTCATTTTTCGATCTCATGCTGACCCGGCCATTTCACTACCTTGGTGGAAGTGCACCATACTAAGGTTCACTATGCATTGTGGAATTGCACCGTACCAAGGTGCAAGTTGCGTTGCGAATGGCCAAAATACAAAATACCGAGGTTGACAATGAATATTGAGAGTGCATTGTAACACGGTACAACGTGCATGGTGCATAACTAAAGTGCAACATACTAAGGTTGAAAGTACAAGGTGGATGGTGAGATTCTCAATAGTGATATCGATTGAAATCTTAAAGTCCTATGGTTTTACAATTTTAGTGGTGTCGAACAATTATGATTCCACTCAAAATCGATGTTTAGTGAAATCAGGAAAAATTGCCCTTTGTCATTTTGTTTCACTAATTTGGCATAGAATAAAACAAATCTAGGTATTATTGTTAATTTATTGATAGATTTTTCATATTTGAGTAATAAGTGAATATTAAAATAATAACAATCGTATAAAACTAATGCATTTTCTTCTTTAAATTTATTATTATAAAAACTCGTGGAATCTTACGAATTTATGATTCGATTCTACAATTACAAATTCAGTTCATTTTTCGTTATGATGCTTACACGGCCATTTCACTACCTTGGTGAAAGGGCACCATACTTAGGTGCACTATCCATAATAGAATTGCATTGTACCAAGGTGCACGTTCCATTTCAAATGGTCGAAATTCAAAATATCGAGGTTGACAATTAATTTTTATAGTGCACTCTAACACGGTACAACATGCAAGGTGCATAATGGAAGTGCAACGTACTTAGCAAAATTGTGCATAAAGCATAATTAAAGTGAACCATACCATAGTGCATGGTGTATTGTGAATTGTGCAACTGCATCATTCTAATGTGCATGGTACATAATGGAAGTGCAACATACTAAGGTAAAAAGTACAAGGTGGATGGTGGGAGTCTCAATATTGATATCGATTGAAATCTTAAAGTCCTATGTTTTATAATTTTAGTGGCATCGAACGATTATGATTCCACTCAAAATCGGAGTTTAGTGAAATCAGGACAAATGGCTCATTTGTCATTTTTTCACTAATTTGGCATAGAATAAAACAAATCTAGGTATTATTCGTAATTTATTGATAGATTTTTCTTATTTGTGTAATAAGTGAATATTAAAATAATAACAATCGTATAAAAGTAATGCATGTTCTTCATTAAATTTATTATTATGAAAAGTCGTAGAATATTACGAATTTATAATTCGATTCTACAATTACAAATTCGGTTCATTTTTCGATATCATGCTGACCCGGCCATTTCACTACCTTGGTGGAAGTGCACCATACTAAGGTGCACTATGCATTGTGGAATTGCATTGTACCAAGGTGCACGTTGTGTTGCGAATGGCCAAAATACAAAATACCGAGGTTGACAATGAATATTGATAGTGCACTGTAACACGGTACAACGTACATGGTGCATAACTGAAGTGCAACATACTATGGTTGAAAGTACAAGGTGGATGGTGGGAGTTTCAATAGTGATATCGATTGAAATTTTAAAGTCCTATGGTTTTACAATTTTAGTGGTGTCGAACGATTATAATTCCACTCAAAATCGATGTTTAGTGAAATCAGGAAAAATTGCCCATTTGTCATTTTTTTCACTAATTTGGCATAGAATAAAAACAATCTAGGTATTATTAGTAATTTATTGATAGATTTTTCTTATTTGTGTAATAAGTGAATATTAAAATAATAGCAATCGTATAAAAGTAATGCATGTTCTTCATTTAATTTATTATTATGAAAAGTCCTAGAATCTTACGAATTTATAATTCGATTCTACAATTACAAATTCAGTTCATTTTTCGTTATGATGCTTACCCGGCCATTTCACTACCTTGGTGAAAGGGCACCATACTAAGGTTCACTATGCATTGTGGAATTGCACTGTACCAAGGTGCAAGTTGCGTTGCGAATGGCCAAAATACAAAATACCGAGGTTGACAATGAATATTGACAGTGCATTGTAACACGGTACAACGTGCATGGTGCATAACTAAAGTGCAACATACTAAGGTTGAAAGTACAAGGTGGATGGTGGGAGTCTCAATAGTGATATCGATTGAAATCTTAAAGTCCTATGGTTTTACAATTTTTGTGGTGTCAAACGATTATGATTCCACTCAAAATCGGAGTTTAGTGAAATCGGGAAAAATTGCTCATTTGTCATTTTTTCACTAATTTGGCATAGAATAAAAGAAATCTAGGTATTATTAGTAATTTATTGATAGATTTTTCTTATTTGTGTAATAAGTGAATATTAAAATAATAACAATCGTATAAAAGTAATGCATGTTCTTCATTAAATTTATTAATATGAAAAGTCGTAGAATATTACGAATTTTATAATTCGATTCTACAATTACAAATTCAGTTCATTTTTCGATCTCATGTTGACCTGGCCATTTCACTACCTTGGTGGAAGTGCACCATACTAAGGTGCACTATGCATTGTGGAATTGCATTGTACCAAGGTGCACGTTGCGTTGCGAATGGCCAAAATACAAAATACCGAGGTTGACAATGAATATTGACAAGTGCATGGTAACACGATACAACGTGCATGGTGCATAACTAAAGTGCAACATACTAAGGTTGAAAGGACAAGGTGGATCGTGGGAGTTTCAATAGTGATATCGATTGAAATCTTAAAGTCCTATGGTTTTACAATTTTAGTGGTGTCGAACAATTATGATTCCACTCAAAATCGATGTTTAGTGAAATCGGAAAAAATTGCCCATTTGTCATTTTGTTTGACTAATTTGGCATAGAATAAAACAAATCTAGGTATTATTATTAATTTATTGATAGATTTTTCTTATTTGAGTAATAAGTGAATATTAAAATAATAACAATCGTATAAAACTAATGCATTTTCTTCTTCAAATTTATTACTATAAAAACTCGTGGAATCTTACGAATTTATGATTCGATTCTACAATTACTAACTCGCTTCATTTTTCGTTATGATGCTTACCCGGCCATTTCACTACCTTGGTGAAAAGTGCACCATACTTAGGTGCACTATGCATAGTAGAATTGCACTGTACCAAGGTGCACGTTCCATTTCAAATGGTCGAAATTCAAATTATCGAGGTTGACAATTAATTTTTATAGTGCAATTCGTAACACGGTACAACATGCATGGTGCATAATGGAAGTGCAACGTACTTAGGAAAATTGTGCATAGAGCATAATTAAAGTGAACCATACCATAGTGCATGGTGTATTGTGAATTGTGCAACTGCATCATTCTAATGTGCATCGTACATAATGGAAGTGCAACATACTAATGTAAAAAGTACAAGGTGGATGGTGGGAGTCACAATATTGATATCGATTAAAATCTTAAAGTCCTATGGTTTTATAATTTTACTCGGCATCGAACGATTATGATTCCACTCAAAATCGGAGTTTAGTGAAATCAGGAAAAATGGCTCATTTGTCATTTTTTCACTAATTTGGCATAGAATAAAACAAATCTAGGTATTATTAGTAATTTATTGATAGATTTTTCTTATTTGTGTAATAAGTGAATATTAAAATAATAACAATCGTATAAAAGTAATGCATTTTCTTCTTTAAATTTATTATTATGAAAAGTCGTAGAATCTTATGCATTTATAATTCGATTCTACAATTACAAATTTAGTTCATTTTTCGATCTCATGCCGACCTCGGCCATTTCACTACCTTGGTGGAAGTGCACCATACTAAGGTTCACTATGCATTGTGGAATTGCACTCGTACCAAGGTGCAAGTTCCGTTGCGAATGGCCAAAATACAAAATACCGAGGTTGACAATGAATATTGACAGTGCATTGTAACACGGTACAACCTGCATGGTGCATACCTAAAGTGCAACATACTAAGGTTGAAAGTACAAGGTGGATGGTGGGAGTCTCAATAGTGATATCGATTGAAATCTTAAAGTCCTATGGTTTTACAATTTTTGTGGTGTCGAACAATTATGATTCCACTCAAAATCGATGTTTAGTGAAATCAGGAAAAATTGCCCATTTGACATTTTGTTTCACTAATTTGGCATAGAATAAAACAAATCTAGGTATTATTAGTAATTTATTGATAGATTTTTCTTATTTGTGTAATAAGTTAATATTAAAATAATAACAATCGTATAAAAGTAATGCATGTTCTTCATTAAATTTATTATTATGAAAAGTCGTAGAATATTACGAATTTATAATTCGATTCTACAATTACAAATTCAGTTCATTTTTCGATCTCATGCTGACCTGGCCATTTCACTACCTTGGTGGAAGTGCACCATACTAAGGTGCACTATCCATAATAGAATTGCATTGTACCAAGGTGCACGTTCCATTTCAAATGGTCGAAATTCAAAATATCGAGGTTGACAATTAATTTTTATAGTGCACTCTAACACGGTACAACATGCAAGGTGCATAATGGAAGTGCAACGTACTTAGCAAAATTGTGCATAAAGCATAATTAAAGTGAACCATACCATAGTGCATGGTGTATTGTGAATTGTGCAACTGCATCATTCTAATGTGCATGGTACATAATGGAAGTGCAACATACTAAGGTAAAAAGTACAAGGTGGATGGTGGGAGTCTCAATATTGATATCGATTGAAATCTTAAAGTCCTATGTTTTATAATTTTAGTGGCATCGAACGATTATGATTCCACTCAAAATCGGAGTTTAGTGAAATCAGGACAAATGGCTCATTTGTCATTTTTTCACTAATTTGGCATAGAATAAAACAAATCTAGGTATTATTCGTAATTTATTGATAGATTTTTCTTATTTGTGTAATAAGTGAATATTAAAATAATAACAATCGTATAAAAGTAATGCATGTTCTTCATTAAATTTATTATTATGAAAAGTCGTAGAATATTACGAATTTATAATTCGATTCTACAATTACAAATTCAGTTCATTTTTCGATATCATGCTGACCCGGCCATTTCACTACCTTGGTGGAAGTGCACCATACTAAGGTGCACTATGCATTGTGGAATTGCATTGTACCAAGGTGCACGTTGTGTTGCGAATGGCCAAAATACAAAATACCGAGGTTGACAATGAATATTGATAGTGCACTGTAACACGGTACAACGTACATGGTGCGTAACTGAAGTGCAACATACTATGGTTGAAAGTACAAGGTGGATGGTGGGAGTTTCAATAGTGATATCGATTGAAATTTTAAAGTCCTATGGTTTTACAATTTTAGTGGTGTCGAACGATTATGATTCCACTCAAAATCGATGTTTAGTGAAATCAGGAAAAATTGCCCATTTGTCATTTTTTTCACTAATTTGGCATAGAATAAAAACAATCTAGGTATTATTAGTAATTTATTGATAGATTTTTCTTATTTGTGTAATAAGTGAATATTAAAATAATAGCAATCGTATAAAAGTAATGCATGTTCTTCATTAAATTTATTATTATGAAAAGTCCTAGAATCTTACGAATTTATAATTCGATTCTACAATTACAAATTCGAGTTCATTTTTCGTTATGATGCTTACCCGGCCATTTCACTACCTTGGTGAAAGGGCACCATACTAAGGTTCACTATGCATTGTGGAATTGCACCTTTGTACCAAGGTGCAAGTTGCGTTGCGAATGGCCAAAATACAAAATACCGAGGTTGACAATGAATATTGACAGTGCATTGTAACACGGTACAACGTGCATGGTGCATAACTAAAGTGCAACATACTAAGGTTGAAAGTACAAGGTGGATGGTGGGAGTCTCAATAGTGATATCGATTGAAATCTTAAAGTCCTATGGTTTTACAATTTTTGTGGTGTCAAACGATTATGATTCCACTCAAAATCGGAGTTTAGTGAAATCGGGAAAAATTGCTCATTTGTCATTTTTTCACTAATTTGGCATAGAATAAAAGAAATCTAGGTATTATTAGTAATTTATTGATAGATTTTTCTTATTTGTGTAATAAGTGAATATTAAAATAATAACAATCGTATAAAAGTAATGCATGTTCTTCATTAAATTTATTAATATGAAAAGTCGTAGAATATTACGAATTTATAATTCGATTCTACAATTACAAATTCAGTTCATTTTTCGATCTCATGCTGACCTGGCCATTTCACTACCTTGGTGGAAGTGCACCATACTAAGGTGCACTATGCATTGTGGAATTGCATTGTACCAAGGTGCACGTTGCGTTGCGAATGGCCAAAATACAAAATACCGAGGTTGACAATGAATATTGACAGTGCATGGTAACACGATACAACGTGCATGGTGCATAACTAAAGTGCAACATACTAAGGTTGAAAGGACAAGGTGGATCGTGGGAGTTTCAATAGTGATATCGATTGAAATCTTAAAGTCCTATGGTTTTACAATTTTAGTGGTGTCGAACAATTATGATTCCACTCAAAATCGATGTTTAGTGAAATCAGGAAAAAATTGCCCATTTGTCATTTTGTTTGACTAATTTGGCATAGAATAAAACAAATCTAGGTATTATTATTAATTTATTGATAGATTTTTCTTATTTGAGTAATAAGTGAATATTAAAATAATAACAATCGTATAAAACTAATGCATTTTCTTCTTCAAATTTATTACTATAAAAACTCGTGGAATCTTACGAATTTATGATTCGATTCTACAATTACTAACTCAGTTCATTTTTCGTTATGATGCTTACCCGGCCATTTCACTACCTTGGTGAAAAGTGCACCATACTTAGGTGCACTATGCATAGTAGAATTGCACTGTACCAAGGTGCACGTTCCATTTCAAATGGTCGAAATTCAAATTATCGAGGTTGACAATTAATTTTTATAGTGCACTGTAACACGGTACAACATGCATGGTGCATAATGGAAGTGCAACGTACTTAGGAAAATTGTGCATAGAGCATAATTAAAGTGAACCATACCATAGTGCATGGTGTATTGTGAATTGTGCAACTGCATCATTCTAATGTGCATCGTACATAATGGAAGTGCAACATACTAATGTAAAAAGTACAAGGTGGATGGTGGGAGTCACAATATTGATATCGATTAAAATCTTAAAGTCCTATGGTTTTATAATTTTAGTGGCATCGAACGATTATGATTCCACTCAAAATCGGAGTTTAGTGAAATCGGGGAAAAATGGCTCATTTGTCATTTTTTCACTAATTTGGCATAGAATAAAACAAATCTAGGTATTATTAGTAATTTATTGATAGATTTTTCTTATTTGTGTAATAAGTGAATATTAAAATAATAACAATCGTATAAAAGTAATGCATTTTCTTCTTTAAATTTATTATTATGAAAAGTCGTAGAATCTTATGCATTTATAATTCGATTCTACAATTACAAATTTAGTTCATTTTTCGATCTCATGCTGACCTGGCCATTTCACTACCTTGGTGGAAGTGCACCATACTAAGGTTCACTATGCATTGTGGAATTGCACTGTACCAAGGTGCAAGTTCCGTTGCGAATGGCCAAAATACAAAATACCGAGGTTGACAATGAATATTGACAGTGCATTGTAACACGGTACAACCTGCATGGTGCATACCTAAAGTGCAACATACTAAGGTTGAAAGTACAAGGTGGATGGTGGGAGTCTCAATAGTGATATCGATTGAAATCTTAAAGTCCTATGGTTTTACAATTTTTGTGGTGTCGAACAATTATGATTCCACTCAAAATCGATGTTTAGTGAAATCAGGAAAAATTGCCCATTTGACATTTTGTTTCACTAATTTGGCATAGAATAAAACAAATCTAGGTATTATTAGTAATTTATTGATAGATTTTTCTTATTTGTGTAATAAGTGAATATTAAAATAATAACAATCGTATAAAAGTAATGCATGTTCTTCATTAAATTTATTATTATGAAAAGTCGTAGAATATTACGAATTTATAATTCGATTCTACAATTACAAATTCAGTTCATTTTTCGATCTCATGCTTGACTCGGCCATTTCACTACCTTGGTGGAAGTGCACCATACTAAGGTGCACTATGCATTGTGGAATTGCATTGTACCAAGGTGCACATTGCGTTGCGAATGGCGAAAATACAAAATACCGAGGTTGACAATGAATATTGACAGTGCATTGTAACACGATACAACGTGCATGGTGCATAACTAAAGTGCAACATACTAAGGTTGAAAGTACAAGGTGGATGGTGGGAGTTTCAATAGTGATATCGATTGAAATCTTAAAGTCCTATGGTTTTACAATTTTAGTGGTGTCGAACAATTATGGTTCCACACAAAATCGATGTTTAGTGAAATCAGGAAAAATTGCCCATTTGTCATTTTGTTTCACTAATTTGGCATAGAATAAAACAAATCTAGGTATTATTAGTAATTTATTGATAGATTTTTCTTATTTGTATAATAAGTGAATATTAAAATAATAACAATCGTATAAAAGTAATGCATGTTCTTCATTAAATTTATTATTATGAAAAGTCGTAGAATATTACGAATTTATAATTCGATTCTACAATTACAAATTCAGTTCATTTTTCGATCTCATGCTGACCTGGCCATTTCACTACCTTGGTGGAAGTGCACCGTACTAAGGTGCACTATGCATTGTGGAATTGCATTGTACCAAGGTGCACATTGCGTTGCGAATGGCGAAAATACAAAATACCGAGGTTGACAATGAATATTGACAAGGCATTGTAACACGATACAACGTGCATGGTGCATAACTAAAGTGCAACATACTAAGGTTGAAAGTACAAGGTGGATGGTGGGAGTTTAAATAGTGATATCGATTGAAATCTTAAAGTCCTATGGTTTTACAATTTTAGTGGTGTCGAACAATTATGGTTCCACTCAAAATCGATGTTTAGTGAAATCAGGAAAAATTGCCCATTTGTCATTTTGTTTGACTAATTTGGCATAGAATAAAACAAATCTAGGTATTATTATTAATTTATTGATAGATTTTTCATATTTGAGTAATAAGTGAATATTAAAATAATAACAATCGTATAAAACTAATGCATTTTCTTCTTTAAATTTATTATTATAAAAACTCGTGGAATCTTACGAATTTGTGATTCGATTCTACAATTACTAATTCAGTTCATTTTTCGTTATGATGCTTACCCGGCCATTTCACTACCTTGGTGAAAGTGCACCATACTTAGGTGCACTATGCATAGTAGAATTGCACTGTACCAAGGTGCACGTTCCATTTCAAATGGTCGAAATTCAAAATATCGAGGTTGACAATTAATTTTTATAGTGCACCGTAACACGGTACAACATGCATGGTGCATAATGGAAGTGCAACGTACTTAGGAAAATTGTGCATAGAGCATAATTAAAGTGAACCATACCATAGTGCATGGTGTATTGTGAATTGTGCAACCGCATCATTCTAATGTGCATAGTACATAATGGAAGTGCAACATACTAAGGTAAAAAGTACAAGGTGGATGGTGGGAGTCACAATATTGATATCGATTAAAATCTTAAAGTCCTATGGTTTTATAATTTTAGTGGCATCGAACGATTATGATTCCACTCAAAATCGGAGTTTAGTGAAATCAGGAAAAATGGCTCATTTGTCATTTTTTCACTAATTTGGCATAGAATAAAACAAATCTAGGTATTATTAGTAATTTATTGATAGATTTTTCTTATTTGTGTAATAAGTGAATATTAAAATAATAACAATCGTATAAAAGTAATGCATTTTCTTCTTTAAATTTATTATTATGAAAAGTCATAGAATCTTATGAATTTATAATTCGATTCCACAATTACAAATTTAGTTCATTTTTCGATCTCATGCTGACCCGGTCATTTCACTACCTTGGTGGAAGTGCACCATACTAAGGTTCACTATGCATCGTGGAATTGCACTGTACCAAGGTGCAAGTTGCGTTGCGAATGGCCAAAATACAAAATACCGAGGTTGACAATGAATATTGACAGTGCACTGTAACACGGTACAACGTGCATGGTGCATAACTAAAGTGCAACATACTAAGGTTGAAAGTACAAGGTGGATGGTGGGAGTCTCAATAGTGATATCGATTGAAATCTTAAAGTCCTATGGTTTTACAATTTTTGTGGTGTCAAACGATTATGATTCCACTCAAAATCGGAGTTTAGTGAAATCAGGAAAAATTGCTCATTTGTCATTTTTTCACTAATTTGGCATAGAATAAAAGAAATCTAGGTATTATTAGTAATTTATTGATAGATTTTTCTTATTTGTGTAATAAGTGAATATTAAAATAATAACAATCGTATAAAAGTAATGCATGTTCTTCATTAAATTTATTATTATGAAAAGTCGTAGAATATTACGAATTTATAATTCGATTCTACAATTACCAATTCAATTCATTTTTCGATCTCATGCTTGACCCGGCCATTTCACTACCTTGGTGGAAGTGCACCATACTAAGGTGCACTATGCATTGTGGAATTGCATTGTACCAAGGTGCACGTTGCGTGGCAAATGGCCATAATACAAAATACCGAGGTTGACAATGAATATTGACGGGTGCACCGTAACACGAGACAACGTAAATGGTGCATAAGTGAAGTGCAACATATTATGGTTGAAAGTACAAGGTGGATGGTGGGAGTTTCAATAGTGATATCGATTGAAACCTTAAAATCCTATGGTTTTACAATTTTAGTGGTGTCGAACAATTATGATTCCACTCAAAATCGATGTTTAGTGAAATCAGGAAAAATTGCCCATTTGTCATTTTGTTTCACTAATTTGGCATAGAATAAAACAAATCTAGGTATTATTAGTAATTTATTGATAGATTTTTCTTATTTGTGTAATAAGTGAATATTAAAATAATAACAATCTTATAAAAGTAATGCATGTTCTTCATTAAATTTATTATTATGAAAAGTCGTAGAATATTACGAATTTATAATTCGATTCTACAATTACAAATTCAGTTCATTTTTCGATCTCATGCTGACCTGGCCATTTCACTACCTTGGTGGAAGTGCACCATACTAAGGTGCACTATGCATTGTGGAATTGCATTGTACCAAGGTGCACGTTGCGTTGCGAATGGCCAAAATACAAAATACCGAGGTTGACAATGAATATTGACAGTGCATTGTAACACGATACAACGTGCATGGTGCATAACTAAAGTGCAACATACTAAGGTTGAAAGTACAAGGTGGATGGTGGGAGTTTCAATAGTGATATCGATTGAAATCTTAAAGTCCTATGGTTTTACAATTTTAGTGGTATCGAACAATTATGGTTCCACTCAAAATCGATGTTTAGTGAAATCAGGAAAAATTGCCCATTTGTCATTTTGTTTGACTAATTTGGCATAGAATAAAACAAATCTAGGTATTATTATTAATTTATTGATAGATTTTTCATATTTGAGTAATAAGTGAATATTAAAATAATAACAATCGTATAAAACTAATGCATTTTCTTCTTTAAATTTATTATTATAAAAACTCGTGGAATCTTACGAATTTATGATTCGATTCTACAATTACTAATTCAGTTCATTTTTCGTTATGATGCTTACCCGGCCATTTCACTACCTTGGTGAAAGTGCACCATACTTAGGTGCACTATGCATAGTAGAATTGCACTGTACCAAGGTGCACGTTCCATTTCAAATGGTCGAAATTCAAAATATCGAGGTTGACAATTAATTTTTATAGTGCACCGTAACACGGTACAACATGCATGGTGCATAATGGAAGTGCAACGTACTTAGGAAAATTGTGCATAGAGCATAATTAAAGTGAACCATACCATAGTGCATGGTGTATTGTGAATTGTGCAACCGCATCATTCTAATGTGCATAGTACATAATGGAAGAGCAACATACTAAGGTAAAAAGTACAAGGTGGATGGTGGGAGTCACAATATTGATATCGATTAAAATCTTAAAGTCCTATGGTTTTATAATTTTAGTGGCATCGAACGATTATGATTCCACTCAAAATCGGAGTTTAGTGAAATCGGAAAAAATGGCTCATTTGTCATTTTTTCACTAATTTGGCATAGAATAAAACAAATCTAGGTATTATTAGTAATTTATTGATAGATTTTTCTTATTTGTGTAATAAGTGAATATTAAAATAATAACAATCGTATAAAAGTAATGCATTTTCTTCTTTAAATTTATTATTATGAAAAGTCGTAGAATCTTATGCATTTATAATTCGATTCTACAATTACAAATTTAGATCATTTTTCGATCTCATGCTGACCCGGCCATTTCACTACCTTGGTGGAAGTGCACCATACTAAGGTTCACTATGCATTGTGGAATTGCACTGTACCAAGGTGCAAGTTCCGTTGCGAATGGCCAAAATACAAAATACCGAGGTTGACAATGAATATTGACAAGGCATTGTAACACGGTACAACCTGCATGGTGCATACCTAAAGTGCAACATACTAAGGTTGAAAGTACAAGGTGGATGGTGGGAGTCTCAATAGTGATATCGATTGAAATCTTAAAGTCCTATGGTTTTACAATTTTAGTGGTGTCGAACAATTATGGTTCCACTCAAAATCGATGTTTAGTGAAATCAGGAAAAATTGCCCATTTGTCATTTTGTTTCACTAATTTGGCATAGAATAAAACAAATCTAGGTATTATTAGTAATTTATTGATAGATTTTTCTTATTTGTGTAATAAGTGAATATTAAAATAATAACAATCGTATAAAAGTAATGCATGTTCTTCTTTAAATTTATTATTATAAAAACTCGTGGAATCTTATGAATTTGTGATTCGATTCTACAATTACTAATTCAGTTCATTTTTCGTTATGATGCTTACCCGGCCATTTCACTACCTTGGTGAAAGTGCACCATACTTAGGTGCACTATGCATAGTAGAATTGCACTGTACCAAGGTGCACGTTCCATTTCCAATGGTCGAAATTCAAAATATCGAGGTTGACAATTGATTTTTATAGTGCACTGTAACACGGTACAACATGCATGGTGCATAATGGAAGTGCAACGTACTTAGGAAAATTGTGCATAGAGCATAATTAAAGTGAACCATACCATAGTGCATGGTGTATTGTGAATTGTGCAACCGCATCATTCTAATGTGCATAGTACATAATGGAAGTGCAACATACTAAGGTAAAAAGTACAAGGTGGATGGTGGGAGTCACAATATTGATATCGATTAAAATCTTAAAGTCCTATGGTTTTATAATTTTAGTGGCATCGAACGATTATGATTCCACTCAAAATCGGAGTTTAGTGAAATCAGGAAAAATGGCTCATTTGTCATTTTTTCACTAATTTGGCATAGAATAAAACAAATCTAGGTATTATTAGTAATTTATTGATAGATTTTTCTTATTTGTGTAATAAGTGAATATTAAAATAATAACAATCGTATAAAAGTAATGCATGTTCTTCATTAAATTTATTATTATGAAAAGTCGTAGAATATTACGAATTTATAATTCGATTCTATAATTACAAATTCACTTCATTTTTCGATCTCATGCTGACCTGGCCATTTCACTACCTTGGTGGAAGTGCACCATACTAAGGTGCACTATGCATTGTGGAATTGCATTGTACCAAGGTGCACGTTGCGTTGCGAATGGCCAAAATACAAAATACCGGGTTGACAATGAATATTGACAAGTGCATTGTAACACGATACAACGTGCATGGTGCATAACTAAAGTGCAACATACTAAGGTTGAAAGTACAAGGTGGATGGTGGGAGTTTCAATAGTGATATCGATTGAAATCTTAAAGTCCTATGGTTTTACAATTTTAGTGGTGTCGAACAATTATGATTCCACTCAAAATCGATGTTTAGTGAAATCAGGAAAAATTGCCCATTTGTCATTTTGTTTGACTAATTTGGCATAGAATAAAACAAATCTAGGTATTATTAGTAATTTATTGATAGATTTTTCTTATTTGTGTAATAAGTGAATATTAAAATAATAACAATCGTATAAAAGTAATGCATGTTCTTCATTAAATTTATTATTATGAAAAGTCGGAGAATATTACGAATTTATAATTCGATTCTACAATTACAAATTCAGTTCATTTTTCGATCTCATGCCGACCTCGGCCATTTCACTACCTTGGTGGAAGTGCACCATACTAAGGTGCACTATGCATTGTGGAATTGCATTGTACCAAGGTGCACGTTGCGTTGCGAATGGCCAAAATACAAAATACGAGAGGTTGACAATGAATATTGACGGTGCATTGTAACACGGTACAACGTGCATGGTGCATAACTAAAGTGCAACATACTAAGGTTGAAAGTACAAGGTGGATGGTGGGAGTTTCAATAGTGATATCGATTGAAATCTTAAAGTCCTATGGTTTTACAATTTTAGTGGTGTCGAACAATTATGATTCCACTCAAAATCGATGTTTAGTGAAATCGGGAAAAATTGCCCATTTGTCATTTTGTTTGACTAATTTGGCATAGAATAAAACAAATCTAGGTATTATTAGTAATTTATTGATAGATTTTTCTTATTTGTGTAATAAGTGAATATTAAAATAATAACAATCGTATAAAAGTAATGCATGTTCTTCATTAAATTTATTATTATGAAAAGTCGGAGAATATTACGAATTTATAATTCGATTCTACAATTACAAATTCAGTTCATTTTTCGATCTCATGCTGACCTGGCCATTTCACTACCTTGGTGGAAGTGCACCATACTAAGGTGCACTATGCATTGTGGAATTGCATTGTACCAAGGTGCACGTTGCGTTGCGAATGGCCAAAATACAAAATAGAGAGGTTGACAATGAATATTGACAGTGCATTGTAACACGGTACAACGTGCATGGTGCATAACTAAAGTGCAACATACTAAGGTTGAAAGTACAAGGTGGATGGTGGGAGTCTCAATAGTGATATCGATTGAAATCTTAAAGTCCTATGGTTTTACAATTTTTGTGGTGTCAAACGATTATGATTCCACTCAAAATCGGAGTTTAGTGAAATCGGGAAAAATTGCTCATTTGTCATTTTTTCACTAATTTGGCATAGAATAAAAGAAATCTAGGTATTATTAGTAATTTATTGATAGATTTTTCTTATTTGTGTAATAAGTGAATATTAAAATAATAACAATCGTATAAAAGTAATGCATGTTCTTCATTAAATTTATTATTATGAAAAGTCGTAGAATATTACGAATTTATAATTCGATTCTACGATTACCAATTCAATTCATTTTTCGATCTCATGCTGACCCGGCCATTTAACTACCTTGGTGGAAGTGCACCATACTAAGGTGCACTATGCATTAGGGAATTGCATTGTACCAAGGTGTACGTTGCGTGGCAAATGGCCATAATACAAAATACCGAGGTTGACAATGAATATTGACGAGTACCGTAACACGAGACAACGTAAATGGTGCATAAGTGAAGTGCAACATATTATGGTTGAAAGTACAAGGTGGATGGTGGGAGTTTCAATAGTGATATCGATTGAAATCTTAAAGTCCTATGGTTGTACAATTTTAGTGGTGTCGAACAATTATGATTCCACTCAAAATCGATGTTTAGTGAAATCAGGAAAAATTGCCCACTTGTCATTTTGTTTCACTAATTTGGCATAGAATAAAACAAATCTAGGTATTATTAGTAATTTATTGATAGATTTTTCTTATTTGTGTAATAAGTGAATATTAAAATAATAACAATCGTATAAAAGTAATGCATTTTCTTCTTTAAATTTATTATTATGAAAAGTCGTAGAATCTTATGAATTTATAATTCGATTCTACAATTACAAATTTAGTTCATTTTTCGATCTCATGCTGACCCGGCCATTTCACTACCTTGGTGGAAGTGCACCATACTAAGGTTCACTATGCATTGTGGAATTGCACTGTACCAAGGTGCAAGTTGCGTTGCGAATGGCCAAAATACAAAATACCGAGGTTGACAATGAATATTGACAGTGCATTGTAACACGGTACAACGTGCATGGTGCATACCTAAAGTGCAACATACTAAGGTTGAAAGTACAAGGTGGATGGTGGGAGTCTCAATAATGATATCGATTGAAATCTTAAAGTCCTATGGTTTTACAATTTTAGTGGCGTCGAACGATTATGATTCCACTCAAAATGGGAGTTTAGTGAAATCAGGAAAAATTGCTCATTTGTCATTTTATTTCACTAATTTGGCATAGAATAAAACAAATCTAGGTATTATTAGTAATTTATTGATTGATTTTTCTTATTTGTGTATTATGTGAATATTAAAATAATAACAATCGTATAAAAGTAATGCATGTTCTTCATTAAATTTATTATTATGAAAAGTCGTAGAATATTACGAATTTATAATTCGATTCTACAATTACAAATTCAGTTCATTTTTCGATCTCATGCTGACTCGGCCATTTCACTACCTTGGTGGAAGTGCACCATACTAAGGTGCACTATGCATTGTGGAATTGCATTGTACCAAGGTGCACGTTGCGTTGCGAATGGCCAAAATACAAAATACCGGGTTGACAATGAATATTGATAGTGCATTGTAACACGATACAACGTGCATGGTGCATAACTAAAGTGCAACATACTAAGGTTGAAAGTACAAGGTGGATGGTGGGAGTTTCAATAGTGATATCGATTGAAATCTTAAAGTCCTATGGTTTTACAATTTTAGTGGTGTCGAACAATTATGGTTCCACTCAAAATCGATGTTTAGTGACATCAGGAAAAATTGCCCATTTGTCATTTTGTTTGACTAATTTGGCATAGAATAAAACAAATCTAGGTATTATTATTAATTTATTGATAGATTTTTCATATTTGAGTAATAAGTGAATATTAAAATATTCTTCTTTAAATTTTTTATTATAAAAACTCGTGGAATCTTACGAATTTATGATTCGATTCTACAATTACTAATTCAGTTCATTTTTCGTTATGATGCTTACCCGGCCATTTCACTACCTTGGTGAAAGTGCACCATACTTAGGTGCACTATGCATAGTAGAATTGCACTGTACCAAGGTGTACGTTCCATTTCAAATGGTCGAAATTCAAAATATCGAGGTTGACAATTAATTTTTATAGTGCACTGTAACACGGTACAACATGCATGGTGCATAATGGAAGTGCAACGTACTTAGGAAAATTGTGCATAGAGCATAATTAAAGTGAACCATACCATAGTGCATGGTGTATTGTGAATTGTGCAACTGCATCATTCTAATGTGCATAGTACATAATGGAAGTGCAACATACTAAGGTAAAAAGTACAAGGTGGATGGTGGGAGTCACAATATTGATATCGATTAAAATCTTAAAGTCCTATGGTTTTATAATTTTAGTGGCATCGAACGATCATGATTCCACTCAAAATCGGAGTTTAGTGAAATCAGGAAAAATGGCTCATTTGTCATTTTTCACTAATTTGGCATAGAATAAAACAAATCTAGGTAGTATTAGTAATTTATTGATAGATTTTTCTTATTTGTGTAATAAATGAATATTAAAATAATAACAATCGTATAAACGTAATGCATTTTCTTCTTTAAATTTATTATTATGAAAAGTCGTAGAATCTTATGAATTTATAATTCGATTCTACAATTACAAATTTAGTTCATTTTTCGATCTCATGCTGACCCGGCCATTTCACTACCTTGGTGGAAGTGCACCATACTAAGGTTCACTATGCATTGTGGAATTGCACTGTACCAAGGTGCAAGTTGCGTTGCGAATGGCCAAAATACAAAATACCGAGGTTGACAATGAATATTGACAGTGCATTGTAACACGGTACAACGTGCATGGTGCAAAACTAAAGTGCAACATACTAAGGTTGAAAGTACAAGGTGATTGGTGGGAGTCTCAATAGTGATATCGATTGAAATCTTAAGGTCCTATGGTTTTACAATTTTTGTGGTGTCAAACGATTATGATTCCACTCAAAATCGGAGTTTAGTGAAATCAGGAAAAATTGCTCATTTGTCATTTTTTCATTAATTTGGCATAGAATAAAAGAAATCTTGGTATTATTAGTAATTTATTGATAGATTTTTCTTATTTGTGTAATAAGTGAATATTAAAATAATAACAATGGTATAAAAGTAATGCATGTTCTTCATTAAATTTTTTATTATGAAAAGTCGTAGAATATTACGAATTTATAATTCGATTCTACGATTACCAATTCAATTCATTTTTCGATCTCATGCTGACCCGGCCATTTAACTACCTTGGTGGAAGTGCACCATACTAAGGTGCACTATGCATTAGGGAATTGCATTGTACCAAGGTGCACGTTGCGTGGCAAATGGCCATAATACAAAATACCGAGGTTGACAATGAATATTGACAGTGCACTGTAACACAGTACAACGTAAATGGTGCATAAGTGAAGTGCAACATATTATGGTTGAAAGTACAAGGTGGATGGTGGGAGTTTCAATAGTGATATCGATTGAAATCTTAAAGTCCTATGGTTTTACAATTTTAGTGGTGTCGAACAATTATGATTCCACTCAAAATCGATGTTTAGTGAAATAAGGAAAAATTGCCCATTTGTCATTTTGTTTCACTAATTTGGCATAGAATAAAAGAAATCTAGGTATTATTAGTAATTTATTGATAGATTTTTCTTATTTGTGTAATAAGTGAATATTAAAATAATAACAATCGTATAAAAGTAATGCATGTTCTTCATTAAATTTATTATTATGAAAAGTCGTAGAATATTACGAATTTATAATTCGATTCTACAATTACAAATTCAGTTCATTTTTCGATCTCATGCTGACCTGGCCATTTCACTACCTTGGTGGAAGTGCACCATACTAAGGTGCACTATGCATTGTGGAATTGCATTGTACCAAGGTGCACGTTGCGTTGCGAATGGCCAAAATACAAAATACCGAGGTTGACAATGAATATTGACAGTGCATGGTAACACGATACAACGTGCATGGTGCATAACTAAAGTGCAACATACTAAGGTTGAAAGTACAAGGTGGATGGTGGGAGTTTCAATAGTGATATCGATTGAAATCATAAAGTCCTATGGTTTTACAATTTTAGTGGTGTCGAACTATTATGATTCCACCCAAAATCGATGTTTAGTGAAATCAGGAAAAATTGCCCATTTGTCATTTTGTTTGACTAATTTGGCATAGAATAAAACAAATCTAGGTATTATTATTAATTTATTGATAGATTTTTCTTATTTGAGTAATAAGTGAATATTAAAATAATAACAATCGTATAAAACTAATGCATTTTCTTCTTCAAATTTATTATTATAAAAACTCGTGGAATCTTACGAATTTATGATTCGATTCTACAATTACTAATTCAGTTCATTTTTCGTTATGATGCTTACCCGGCCATTTCACTACCTTGGTGAAAGTGCTCCATACTTAGGTGCACTATGCATAGTAGAATTGCACTGTACCAAGGTGCACGTTCCATTTCAAATGGTCGAAATTCAAAATATCGAGGTTGACAATTAATTTTTATAGTGCACTGTAACACGGTACAACATGCATGGTGCATAATGGAAGTGCAACGTACTTAGGAAAATTGTGCATAGAGCATAATTAAAGTGAACCATACCATAGTGCATGGTGTATTGTGAATTGTGCAACTGCATCATTCTAATGTGCATAGTACATAATGGAAGGTCAACATACTAAGGTAAAAAGTACATGGTGGATGGTGGGAGTCACAATATTGATATCGATTAAAATCTTAAAGTCCTATGGTTTTATAATTTTAGTGGCATCGAACGATTATGATTCCACTCAAAATCGGAGTTTAGTGAAATGAGGAAAAATGGCTCATTTGTCATTTTTTCACTAATTTGGCATAGAATAAAACAAATCTAGGTATTATTAGTAATTTATTGATAGATTTTTCTTATTTGTGTAATAAGTGAATATTAAAATAATAACAATCGTATAAAAGTAATGCATTTTCTTCTTTAAATTTATTATTATTAAAAGTCGTAGAATCTTACGAATTTATAATTCGATTCTACAATTACAAATTTAGTTCATTTTTCGATCTCATGCTGACCCGGCCATTTCACTACCTTGGTGGAAGTGCACCATACTAAGGTTCACTATGCATTGTGGAATTGCACTGTACCAAGGTGCAACTTGCGTTGCGAATGGCCAAAATACAAAATACCGAGGTTGACAATGAATATTGATAGTGCATTGTAACACGGTACAACGTGCATGGTGCATAACTAAAGTGCAACATACTAAGGTTGAAAGTACAAGGTGGATGGTGGGAGTCTCAATAGTGATATCGATTGAAATCTTAAAGTCCTATGGTTTTACAATTTTTGTGGTGTCAAACGATTATGATTCCACTCAAAATCGGAGTTTAGTGAAATCGGGGAAAAATTGCTCATTTGTCATTTTTTCACTAATTTGGCATAGAATAAAAGAAATCTAGGTATTATTAGTAATTTATTGATAGATTTTTCTTATTTGTGTAATAAGTGAATATTAAAATAATAACAATCGTATAAAAGTAATGCATGTTCTTCATTAAATTTATTATTATGAAAAGTCGTAGAATATTACGAATTTATAATTCGATTCTAAAATTACCAATTCAATTCATTTTTTGATCTCATGCTGACCCGGCCATTTCACTACCTTGGTGGAAGTGCACCATACTAAGGTGCACTATGCATTGTGGAATTGCATTGTACCAAGGTGCACGTTGTGTTGCGAATGGCCAAAATACAAAGTACCGAGGTTGACAATGAATATTGACAGTGCACTGTAACACGGTACAACGTACATGGTGCATAAGTGAAGTGCAACATATTATGGTTGAAAGTACAAGGTGGATGGTGGGAGTTTCAATAGTGATATCGATTGAAATCTTAAAGTCCTATGATTTTACAATTTTAGTGGTGTCGAACAATTATGATTCCACTCAAAATCGATGTTTAGTGAAATCAGGAAAAATTGCCCATTTGTCATTTTGTTTGACTAATTTGGCATAGAATAAAACAAATCTAGGTATTATTATTAATTTATTGATAGATTTTTCTTATTTGAGTAATAAGTGAATATTAAAATAATAACAATCGTATAAAACTAATGCATTTTCTTCTTCAAATTTATTATTATAAAAACTCGTGGAATCTTACGAATTTATGATTCGATTCTACAATTACTAATTCAGTTCATTTTTCGTTATGATGCTTACCCGGCCATTTCACTACCTTTGTGAAAGTGCACCATACTTAGGTGCACTATGCATAGTAGAATTGCACTGTACCAAGGTGCACGTTCCATTTCAAATGGTCGAAATTCAAAATATCGAGGTTGACAATTAATTTTTATAGTGCACCGTAACACGGTACAACATGCATGGTGCATAATGGAAGTGCAACGTACGTAGGAAAATTGTGCATAGAGCATAATTAAAGTGAACCATACCATAGTGCATGGTGTATTGTGAATTGTGCAACTGCATCATTCTAATGTGCATAGTACATAATGGAAGGTCAACATACTAAGGTAAAAAGTACAAGGTGGATGGTGGGTGTCACAATATTGATATCGATTAAAATCTTAAAGTCCTATGGTTTTATAATTTTAGTGGCATCGAACGATTATGATTCCACTCAAAATCGGAGTTTAGTGAAATCGGGAAAAATGGCTCATTTGTCATTTTTTCACTAATTTGGCATAGAATAAAACAAATCTAGGTATTATTAGTAATTTATTGATAGATTTTTCTTATTTGTGTAATAAGTGAATATTAAAATAATAACAATCGTATAAAAGTAATGCATTTTCTTCTTTAAATTTATTATTATTAAAAGTCGTAGAATCTTACGAATTTATAATTCGATTCTACAATTACAAATTTAGTTCATTTTTCGATCTCATGCTGACCCGGCCATTTCACTACCTTGGTGGAAGTGCACCATACTAAGGTTCACTATGCATTGTGGAATTGCACCGTACCAAGGTGCAAGTTGCGTTGCGAATGGCCAAAATACAAAATACCGAGGTTGACAATGAATATTGATAGTGCATTGTAACACGGTACAACGTGCATGGTGCATAACTAAAGTGCAACATACTAAGGTTGAAAGTACAAGGTGGATGGTGGGAGTCTCAATAGTGATATCGATTGAAATCTTAAAGTCCTATGGTTTTACAATTTTTGTGGTGTCAAACGATTATGATTCCACTCAAAATCGGAGTTTAGTGAAATCGGGAAAAATTGCTCATTTGTCATTTTTTCACTAATTTGGCATAGAATAAAAGAAATCTAGGTATTATTAGTAATTTATTGATAGATTTTTCTTATTTGTGTAATAAGTGAATATTAAAATAATAACAATCGTATTAAAGTAATGCATGTTCTTCATTAAATTTATTATTATGAAAAGTCGTAGAATATTACGAATTTATAATTCGATTCTACAATTACCAATTCAATTCATTTTTTGATCTCATGCTTGACCCGGCCATTTCACTACCTTGGTGGAAGTGCACCATACTAAGGTGCACTATGCATTGTGGAATTGCATTGTACCAAGGTGCACGTTGTGTTGCGAATGGCCAAAATACAAAGTACCGAGGTTGACAATGAATATTGACGATGCAGCTTGTAACACGGTACAACGTACATGGTGCATAAGTGAAGTGCAACATATTATGGTTGAAAGTACAAGGTGGATGGTGGGAGTTTCAATAGTGATATCGATTGAAATCTTAAAGTCCTATGATTTTACAATTTTAGTGGTGTCGAACAATTATGATTCCACTCAAAATCGATGTTTAGTGAAATCAGGAAAAATTGCCCATTTGTCATTTTGTTTCACTAATTTGGCACAGAATAAAACAAATCTAGGTATTATTAGTAATTTATTGATAGATTTTTTTTATTTGTGTAATAAGTGAATATTAAAATAATAACAATCGTATAAAAGTAATGCATGTTCTTCATTAAATTTATTATTATGAAAAGTCGTAGAATATTACGAATTTATAATTCGATTCTACAATTACAAATTCAGTTCATTTTTCGATCTCATGCGACCCGGCCATTTCACTACCTTGGTGGAAGTGCACCATACTAAGGTGCACTATGCATTGTGGAATTGCATTGTACCAAGGTGCACGTTGCGTTGCGAATGGCCAAAATACAAAATACCGAGGTTGACAATGAATATTGACAGTGCATGGTAACACGATAGAACGTGCATGGTTCATAACTAAAGTGCAACATACTAAGGTTGAAAGTACAAGGTGGATGGTGGGAGTTTCGATAGTGATATCGATTGAAATCATAAAGTCCTATGGTTTTACAATTTTAGTGGTGTCGAACTATTATGATTCCACTCAAAATCGATGTTTAGTGAAATCAGGAAAAATTGCCCATTTGTCATTTTGTTTGACTAATTTGGCATAGAATAAAACAAATCTAGGTATTATTATTAATTTATTGATAGATTTTTCTTATTTGAGTAATAAGTGAATATTAAAATAATAACAATCGTATAAAACTAATGCATTTTCTTCTTCAAATTTATTATTATAAAAACTCGTGGAATCTTACGAATTTATGATTCGATTCTACAATTACTAATTCAGTTCATTTTTCGTTATGATGCTTACCCGGCCATTTCACTACCTTGGTGAAAGCCGCACCATACTTAGGTGCACTATGCATAGTAGAATTGCACTGTACCAAGGTGCACGTTCCATTTCAAATGGTCGAAATTCAAAATATCGAGGTTGACAATTAATTTTTTTAGTGCACTGTAACACGGTACAACATGCATGGTGCATAATGGAAGTGCAACATACTTAGGAAAATTGTGCATAGAGCATAATTAAAGTGAACCATACCATAGTGCATGGTGTATTGTGAATTGTGCAACTGCATCATTCTAATGTGCATAGTACATAATGGAAGGTCAACATACTAAGGTAAAAAGTACAAGGTGGATGGTGGGTGTCACAATATTGATATCGATTAAAATCTTAAAGTCCTATGGTTTTATAATTTTAGTGGCATCGAACGATTATGATTCCACTCAAAATCGGAGTTTAGTGAAATCAGGAAAAATGGCTCATTTGTCATTTTTTCACTAATTTGGCATAGAATAAAACAAATCTAGGTATTATTAGTAATTTATTGATAGATTTTTCTTATTTGTGTAATAAGTGAATATTAAAATAATAACAATCGTATAAAAGTAATGCATTTTCTTCTTTAAATTTATTATTATTAAAAGTCGTAGAATCTTACGAATTTATAATTCGATTCTACAATTACAAATTTAGTTCATTTTTCGATCTCATTCTGACCCGGCCATTTCACTACCTTGGTGGAAGTGCACCATACTAAGGTTCACTATGCATTGTGGAATTGCACTTTGTACCAAGGTGCAAGTTGCGTTGCGAATGGCCAAAATACAAAATACCGAGGTTGACAATGAATATTGACAGTGCATTGTAACACGGTACAACGTGCATGGTGCATAACTAAAGTGCAACATACTAAGGTTGAAAGTACAAGTTGGATGGTGGGAGTCTCAATAGTGATATCGATTGAAATCTTAAAGTCCTATGGTTTTACAATTTTTGTGGTGTCAAACGATTATGATTCCACTCAAAATCGGAGTTTAGTGAAATCGGGGAAAAATTGCTCATTTGTCATTTTTTCACTAATTTGGCATAGAATAAAAGAAATCTAGGTATTATTAGTAATTTATTGATAGATTTTTCTTATTTGTGTAATAAGTGAATATTAAAATAATAACAATCGTATAAAAGTAATGCATGTTCTTCATTAAATTTATTATTATGAAAAGTCGTAGAATATTACGAATTTATAATTCGATTCTACAATTACCAATTCAATTCATTTTTTGATCTCATGCTGACCCGGCCATTTCACTACCTTGGTGGAAGTGCACCATACTAAGGTGCACTATGCATTGTGGAATTGCATTGTACCAAGGTGCACGTTGCGTGGCAAATGGCCATAATACAAAATACCGAGGTTGACAATGAATATTGACAGTGCATTGTAACACAGTACAACGTACATGGTGCATAAGTGAAGTGCAACATATTATGGTTGAAAGTACAAGGTGGATGGTGGGAGTTTCAATAGTGATATCGATTGAAATCTTAAAGTCCTATGGTTTTACAATTTTAGTGGTGTCGAACAATTATGATTCCACTCAAAATCGATGTTTAGTGAAATCAGGAAAAATTTCCCATTTGTCATTTTGTTTCACTAATTTGGCATAGAATAAAACAAATCTAGGTATTATTAGTAATTTATTGATAGATTTTTCTTATTTGTGTAATAAGTGAATATTAAAATAATAACAATCGTATAAAAGTAATGCATGTTCTTCATTAAATTTATTATTATGAAAAGTCGTAGAATATTACGAATTTATAATTCGATTCTACAATTACAAATTCAGTTCATTTTTCGATCTCAAGCTGACCTGGCCATTTCACTACCTTGGTGGAAGTGCACCATACTAAGGTGCACTATGCATTGTGGAATTGCATTGTACCAAGGTGCACGTTGCGTTGCGAATGGCCAAAATACAAAATACCGAGGTTGACAATGAATATTGACAGTGCATGGTAACACGATACAACGTGCATGGTGCATAACTAAAGTGCAACATACTAAGGTTGAAAGTACAAGGTGGATGGTGGGAGTTTCAATAGTGATATCGATTGAAATCATAAAGTCCTATGGTTTTACAATTTTAGTGGTGTCGAACTATTATGATTCCACTCAAAATCGATGTTTAGTGAAATCGGGAAAAATTGCCCATTTGTCATTTTGTTTGACTAATTTGGCATAGAATAAAACAAATCTAGGTATTATTATTAATTTATTGATAGATTTTTCTTATTTGAGTAATAAGTGAATATTAAAATAATAACAATCGTATAAAACTAATGCATTTTCTTCTTCAAATTTATTATTATAAAAACTCGTGGAATCTTACGAATTTATGATTCGATTCTACAATTACTAATTCAGTTCATTTTTCGTTATGATGCTTACCCGGCCATTTCACTACCTTGGTGAAAGTGCACCATACTTAGGTGCACTATGCATAGTAGAATTGCACCTTGTACCAAGGTGCACGTTCCATTTCAAATGGTCGAAATTCAAAATATCGAGGTTGACAATTAATTTTTATAGTGCAACGTAACACGGTACAACATGCATGGTGCATAATGGAAGTGCAACGTACTTAGGAAAATTGTGCATAGAGCATAATTAAAGTGAACCATACCATAGTGCATGGTGTATTGTGAATTGTGCAACTGCATCATTCTAATGTGCATAGTACATAATGGAAGTGCAACATACTAAGGTAAAAAGTACAACGTGGATGGTGGGAGTCACAATATTGATATCGATTAAAATCTTAAAGTCCTATGGTTTTATAATTTTAGTGGCATCGAACGATTATGATTCCACTCAAAATCGGAGTTTAGTGAAATCAGGAAAAATGGCTCATTTGTCATTTTTTCACTAATTTGGCATAGAATAAAACAAATCTAGGTATTATTAGTAATTTATTGATAGATTTTTCTTATTTGTGTAATAAGTGAATATTAAAATAATAACAATCGTATAAAAGTAATGCATTTTCTTCTTTAAATTTATTATTATTAAAAGTCGTAGAATCTTACGAATTTATAATTCGATTCTACAATTGCAAATTTAGTTCATTTTTCGATCTCATGCTGACCCGGCCATTTCACTACCTTGGTGGAAGTGCACCATACTAAGGTTCACTATGCATTGTGGAATTGCACTGTACCAAGGTGCAAGTTGCGTTGCGAATGGCCAAAATACAAAATACCGAGGTTGACAATGAATATTGACGGTGCATTGTAACACGGTACAACGTGCATGGTGCATAACTAAAGTGCAACATACTAAGGTTGAAAGTACAAGGTGGATGGTGGGAGTCTCAATACCGATATCGATTGAAATCTTAAAGTCCTATGGTTTTACAATTTTTGTGGTGTCAAACGATTATGATTCCACTCAAAATCGGAGTTTAGTGAAATCGGGAAAAATTGCTCATTTGTCATTTTTTCACTAATTTGGCATAGAATAAAAGAAATCTAGGTATTATTAGTAATTTATTGATAGATTTTTCTTATTTGTGTAATAAGTGAATATTAAAATAATAACAATCGTATAAAAGTAATGCATGTTCTTCATTAAATTTATTATTATGAAAAGTCGTAGAATATTACGAATTTATAATTCGATTCTACAATTACCAATTCAATTCATTTTTTGATCTCATGCCGACCGGCCATTTCACTACCTTGGTGGAAGTGCACCATACTAAGGTGCACTATGCATTGTGGAATTGCATTGTACCAAGGTGCACGTTGCGTGGCAAATGGCCATAATACTAAATACCGAGGTTGACAATGAATATTGACAGTGCATTGTAACACAGTACAACGTACATGGTGCATAATTGAAGTGCAACATATTATGGTTGAAAGTACAAGGTGGATGGTGGGAGTTTCAATAGTGATATCGATTGAAATCTTAAAGTCCTATGGTTTTACAATTTTAGTGGTGTCGAACAATTATGATTCCACTCAAAATCGATGTTTATTGAAATCAGGAAAAATTGCCCATTTGTCATTTTGTTTCACTAATTTGGCATAGACTAAAACAAATCTAGGTATTATTAGTAATTTATTGATAGATTTTTCTTATTTGTGTAATAAGTGAATATTAAAATAATAACAATCGTATAAAAGTAATGCATTTTCTTCTTTAAATTTATTATTATTAAAAGTCGTAGAATCTTACGAATTTATAATTCGATTCTACAATTGCAAATTTAGTTCATTTTTCGATCTCATGCGTCGACCTCGGCCATTTCACTACCTTGGTGGAAGTGCACCATACTAAGGTTCACTATGCATTGTGGAATTGCACTGTACCAAGGTGCAAGTTGCGTTGCGAATGCCCAAAATACAAAATACCGAGGTTGACAATGAATATTGACAGTGCATTGTAACACGGTACAACGTGCATGGTGCATAACTAAAGTGCAACATACTAAGGTTGAAAGTACAAGGTGGATGGTGGGAGTCTCAATACTGATATCGATTGAAATCTTAAAGTCCTATGGTTTTACAATTTTTGTGGTGTCAAACGATTATGATTCCACTCAAAATCGGTGTTTAGTGAAATCATCAAAAATGGCCCATTTGTCATTTTCTTTCACTAATTTGGCATAGAATAAAAAGAATCTAGGTATTATTAGTAATTTATTTATAGATTTTTCTTATTTGAATAATAAGTGAATATTAAAATAATAACAATCGTATAAAACTAATGCATTTTCTTCTGTAATTTTTATTATTAAAATTCTTAGAATCTTACGAATTCAAAATTCGATTCTACAATTACAAATTCAGTTCATTTTTCGATCTCATGCTGACCCGGCGATTTCACTACCTTGCTGAAAGTGCACCATACTAAGGTGCACTATGTAGAGTGGAATTCCACTGTACCAAGGTACACGTTGCATTGCGAATGGTCGAAATACAAAATATCGAGGTTGACAATGAATATTTATAGTGCACTGTAATACGGTACAACTAGCATGGTGCATAACTGAAGTGCAACATACTAAGTTCAAAAGTACAAGGTGGATGGTGGTAGTCTCAATAGTGATATCGATTGAAATTTTAAAGTCCTATGGTTTTAAAATTTTAGTGGCATCGAACGATTATAATTCCACTCAAAATCCAAGTTTAGTGAAAGCAGGAAAAATTGCCCATTACTCATTTTGTTTCACTAATTTGGCATAGAGTAAAAAAAATCTAGGTATTATTAGTAATTTATTGATAGATTTTTCTTATTTGAGTAATAAGTGAATATTAAAATAATAACAATCGTATCAAAACTAATGCATTTTGTTCTTTAAATTTATTATTATAAAACTCGTGGAATCTTACGAATTTATGATTCGATTCTACAATTACAAATTCAGTTCATTTTACGATCTGATGCTTACCCGGCCATTTCACTACCTTGGTGAAAGTGCACCATACTTAGGTGCACTATGCATAGTAGAATTGCACTGTACCAAGGTGCACGTTTCATTTCAAATGGTCGAAATTCAAAATATGGAGGTTGACAATGAATTTTAATAGTGCACTGTAACACAGTACAACTTGCATGGTGCATAGTGGAAGTGCAATGTACTTAGGCAAATTGTGCATAGAGCATAATTAAAGTGAACCATACCATAGTGCACGGTGTATTGTGAATTGTGCAACTGCATCATTCTAATGTGCATGGTGCATAATGCAAGTGCAAGATACTAAGATAAAAAGTACAAGGTGGATGGTTGGAGTCTCAATACTGATGTCCATTGAAATCTTAAAGATCTATGGTTTTATAATTTAAGTGGCATCGAACGATTATGATTCTACTCAAAATTAGAGATTAGTGAAATCGGGGAAAAATTGCTCATGTGTCATTTTTTTCACTAATTTGGCATAAAATAAAACAAATCTAGGTATTATTAGTAATTTATTGATAGATTTTTCTTATTTGAGTAATAAGTGAATATTAAAATAATAACAATCGTATAAAAGTAATGCATTTTCTTCTTTAAATTTATTATTATGAAAAGTCGTAGAATCTTACGAATTTATAATTCGATTCTACAATTACAAATTCAGTACATTTTTCGATCTCATGTTGACCCGACCATTTCACTACCTTGCTGAAAATGCACCATACTAAGGTGCACTATGCATAGTGGAATTGCACTGTACCAAGGTACACGTTGCATTACGAATGGCCGAAATAAAAAATACCGAGGTTGACAATGGATATTTATAGTGCACTATAATACGGTACAACTTGCATGGTGCATAACTGAAGTGCAACATACTAAGTTGAAATGTACAAGGTGGATGGTGGGAGTCTCAATAGTGATATCGATTGAAATTTAAAGTCCTATGGTTTTAAAATTTTAGTGGTATTGAACGATTATGATTCCACTCAAAATCCAAGTTTAGTGAAATCAGGAAAACTTGCTCATTTGTCATTTTTTTCACTAATTTGGCATAAAATAAAACAAATCTAGGTATTATTAGTAATTTATTGATAGATTATTCTTATTTGAGTAATAAGTGAATATTAAAATAATAACAATCGTATAAAAGTAAAGCATTTTCTTCTTTAAATTTATTATTATGAAAAGTCGTAGAATCTTACGAATTTAAAATTCGATTCTACAATTACAAATTCGAGTTCATTTTACGATCTCATGCCGACCACTCGCGATTTCACTACCTTGGTGAAAGTGCACCATACTAAGGTGCACTATGCAGAGTGGAATTGCACTGTACCAAGGTACACGTTGCATTGCGAATGGTCGAAATACAAAATATCGAGGTTGACAATGAATATTTATAGTGCAATGTAATACGGAACAACTAGCATGGTGCATAACTGAAGTGCAACATACTAAGTTCAAAAGTACAAGGTGGATGGTGGGTGTCTCAATAGTGATATCGATTGAAATTTTATAGTCCTATGGTTTTAAAATTTTAGTGGCATCGAACGATTATAATTCCACTCAAAATCCAAGTTTAGTGAAAGCAGGAAAAATTGCCCATTTCTCATTTTGTTTCACTAATTTGGCATAGAGTAAAAAAAATCTAGGTATTATTAGTAATTTATTGATAGATTTTTCTTATTTGAGTAATAAGTGAATATTAAAATAATAACAATCGTATAAAACTAATGCATTTTCTTCTTTAAATTTATTATTATAAAAACTCGTGAAATCTTACGAATTTATGATTCGATTCTACAATTACAAATTCAGTTCATTTTACGATCTGATGCTTAGCCGGCCATTTCACTACCTTGGTGAAAGTGCACCATACTTAGGTGCACTATGCATAGTAGAATTGCACTGTATCAAGGTGCACGTTTCATTTCAAATGGTCGAAATTCAAAATATGGAGGTTGACAATGAATTTGAATAGTGCACTATAACACGGTACAACTTGCATGGTGCATAATGGAAGTGCAACGTACTTAGGAAAATTGTGCATAGAGCATAATTAAAGTGAACCATACCATAGTGCACGGTGTATTGTGAATTGTGCAAAATCATCATTCTAATGTGCATGTTGCATAATGCAAGTGCAAGATACTAAGATAAAAAGTACAAGGTGGATGGTTGGAGTCTAAATACTGATATCGATTGAAATCTTAAAGACCTATGGTTTTATAATTTAAGTGGCATCGAACGATTATTATTCCACTCAAAATCAAAGTTTAGTGAAATCAGGAAAAATTGCTCATGTGTCATTTTTTTCACTAATTTGGCATAAAATAAAACAAATCTAGGTATTATTAGTAATTTATTGATAGATTTTTCTTATTTGAGTAATAAGTGAATATTAAAATAATAACAATCGTATAAAAGTAATGCATTTTCTTCTTTAAATTTATTATTATGAAAAGTCGTAGAATCTTACGAATTTATAATTCGATTCTACAATTACAAATTCGTACATTTTTCGATCTCATGCTGACCCGACCATTTCACTACCTTGTTGAAAATGTACCATACTAAGGTGCACTATGCATAGTGGAATTGCACTGTACCAAGGTACACGTTGCATTACAAATGGCCGAAATACAAAATACCGAGGTTGATAATGGATATTTATAGTGCACTGTAATACGGTACAACTTGCATGGTGCATAAGTGAAGTGCAACATACTAAGTTGAAAAGTACAAGGTGGATGGTGGGAGTCTCAATATTGATATCGATTGAAATTTTAAAGTCCTATGGTTTTAAAATTTTAGTGGCATCGAACGATTATAATTCCACTCAAAATCCAAGTTTAGTGAAAGCAGGAAAAATTGCCCATTTCTCATTTTGTTTCACTAATTTGGCATAGAATAAAAAAAATCTAGGTATTATTAGTAATTTATTGATAGATTTTTCTTATTTGAGTAATAAGTGAATATTAAAATAATAACAATCGTATAAAACTAATGCATTTTCTTCTTTAAATTTATTATTATAAAAACTCATGGAATCTTACGAATTTATGATTCGATTCTACAATTACAAATTCAGTTCATTTTACGATCTGATGCTTACCCGGCCATTTCACTACCTTGGTGAAAGTGCACCATACTTAGGTGCACTATGCATAGTAGAATTGCACTGTATCAAGGTGCACGTTTCATTTCAAATGGTCGAAATTCAAAATATGGAGGTTGACAATGAATTTGAATAGTGCACTATAACACGAAGTACAACTTGCATGGTGCATAATGGAAGTGCAACGTACTTAGGAAAATTGTGCATAGAGCATAATTAAAGTGAACCATACCATAGTGCACGGTGTATTGTGAATTGTGCAAAATCATCATTCTAATGTGCATGTTGCATAATGCAAGTGCAAGATACTAAGATAAAAAGTACAAGGTGGATGGTTGGAGTCTAAATACCGATATCGATTGAAATCTTAAAGACCTATGGTTTTATAATTTAAGTGGCATCGAACGATTATTATTCCACTCAAAATCAAAGTTTAGTGAAATCAGGAAAAATTGCTCGTGTGTCATTTTTTTCACTAATTTGGCATAAAATAAAACAAATCTAGGTATTATTAGTAATTTATTGATAGATTTTTCTTATTTGAGTAATAAGTGAATATTAAAATAATAACAATCGTATAAAAGTAATGCATTTTCTTCTTTAAATTTATTATTATGAAAAGTCGTAGAATCTTACGAATTTATAATTCGATTCTACAATTACAAATTCGGTACATTTTTCGATCTCATGCTTGACCCGACCATTTCACTACCTTGTTGAAAATGTACCATACTAAGGTGCACTATGCATAGTGGAATTGCACTGTACCAAGGTACACGTTGCATTACAAATGGCCGAAATACAAAATACCGAGGTTGACAATGGATATTTATAGTGCACTGTAAAACGGTACAACTTGCATGGTGCATAAGTGAAGTGCAACATACTAAGTTGAAAAGTACAAGGTGGATGGTGGGAGTCTCAATATTGATATCGATTGAAATTTTAAAGTCCTATGGTTTTAAAATTTTAGTGGCATCGAACGATTATAATTCCACTCAAAATCCAAGTTTAGTGAAAGCGGGGAAAAATTGCCCATTTCTCATTTTGTTTCACTAATTTGGCATAGAATAAAAAAAATCTAGGTATTATTAGTAATTTATTGATAGATTTTTCTTATTTGAGTAATAAGTGAATATTAAAATAATAACAATCGTATAAAACTAATGCATTTTCTTCTTTAAATTTATTATTATAAAAACTCATGGAATCTTACGAATTTATGATTCGATTCTACAATTACAAATTCAGTTCATTTTACGATCTGATGCTTACCCGGCCATTTCACTACCTTGGTGAAAGTGCACCATACTTAGGTGCACTATGCATAGTAGAATTGCCTTTGTACCAAGGTGCACGTTTCATTTCAAATGGTCGAAATTCAAAATATGGAGGTTGACAATGAATTTTAATAGTGCACTATGTAACACGGTACAACTTGCATGGTGCATAATGGAAGTGCAACGTACTTAGGAAAATTGTGCATAGAGCATAATTAAAGTGAACCATACCATAGTGCACGGTGTATTGTGAATTGTGCAAAATCATCATTCTAATGTGCATGTTGCATAATGCAAGTGCAAGATACTAAGATAAAAAGTACAAGGTGGATGGTTGGAGTCTAAATACCGATATCGATTGAAATCTTAAAGACCTATGGTTTTATAATTTAAGTGGCATCGAACGATTATTATTCCACTCAAAATCAAAGTTTAGTGAAATCGGGGAAAAATTGCTCATGTGTCATTTTTTTCACTAATTTGGCATAAAATAAAACAAATCTAGGTATTATTAGTAATTTATTGATAGATTTTTCTTATTTGAGTAATAAGTGAATATTAAAATAATAACAATCGTATAAAAGTAATGCATTTTCTTCTTTAAATTTATTATTATGAAAAGTCGTAGAATCTTACGAATTTATAATTCGATTCTACAATTACAAATTCAGTACATTTTTCGATCTCATGCTGACCCGACCATTTCACTACCTTGTTGAAAATGTACCATACTAAGGTGCACTATGCATAGTGGAATTGCACTGTACCAAGGTACACGTTGCATTACAAATGGCCGAAATACAAAATACCGAGGTTGATAATGGATATTTATAGTGCACTGTAATACGGTACAACTTGCATGGTGCATAAGTGAAGTGCAACATACTAAGTTGAAAAGTACAAGGTGGATGGTGGGAGTCTCAATATTGATATCGATTGAAATTTTAAAGTCCTATGGTTTTAAAATTTTAGTGGCATCGAACGATTATAATTCCACTCAAAATCCAAGTTTAGTGAAAGCGGGAAAAATTGCCCATTTCTCATTTTGTTTCACTAATTTGGCATAGAATAAAAAAAATCTAGGTATTATTAGTAATTTATTGATAGATTTTTCTTATTTGAGTAATAAGTGAATATTAAAATAATAACAATCGTATAAAACTAATGCATTTTCTTCTTTAAATTTATTATTATAAAAACTCATGGAATCTTACGAATTTATGATTCGATTCTACAATTACAAATTCAGTTCATTTTACGATCTGATGCTTACCCGGCCATTTCACTACCTTGGTGAAAGTGCACCATACTTAGGTGCACTATGCATAGTAGAATTGCACTGTACCAAGGTGCACGTTTCATTTCAAATGGTCGAAATTCAAAATATGGAGGTTGACAATGAATTTGAATAGTGCACTATAACACAGTACAACTTGCATGGTGCATAATGGAAGTGCAACGTACTTAGGAAAATTGTGCATAGAGCATAATTAAAGTGAACCATACCATAGTGCACGGTGTATTGTGAATTGTGCAAAATCATCATTCTAATGTGCATGTTGCATAATGCAAGTGCAAGATACTAAGATAAAAAGTACAAGGTGGATGGTTGGAGTCTAAATACGATATCGATTGAAATCTTAAAGACCTATGGTTTTATAATTTAAGTGGCATCGAACGATTATTATTCCACTCAAAATCAAAGTTTAGTGAAATCAGGAAAAATTGCTCGTGTGTCATTTTTTTCACTAATTTGGCATAAAATAAAACAAATCTAGGTATTATTAGTAATTTATTGATAGATTTTTCTTATTTGAGTAATAAGTGAATATTAAAATAATAACAATCGTATAAAAGTAATGCATTTTCTTCTTTAAATTTATTATTATGAAAAGTCGTAGAATCTTACGAATTTATAATTCGATTCTACAATTACAAATTCGGTACATTTTTCGATCTCATGCCGACCCGACCATTTCACTACCTTGTTGAAAATGTACCATACTAAGGTGCACTATGCATAGTGGAATTGCACCGTACCAAGGTACACGTTGCATTACAAATGGCCGAAATACAAAATACCGAGGTTGACAATGGATATTTATAGTGCCTTAAAAACGGTACAACTTGCATGGTGCATAAGTGAAGTGCAACATACTAAGTTGAAAAGTACAAGGTGGATGGTGGGAGTCTCAATATTGATATCGATTGAAATTTTAAAGTCCTATGGTTTTAAAATTTTAGTGGCATCGAACGATTATAATTCCACTCAAAATCCAAGTTTAGTGAAAGCAGGGAAAAATTGCCCATTTCTCATTTTGTTTCACTAATTTGGCATAGAATAAAAAAAATCTAGGTATTATTAGTAATTTATTGATAGATTTTTCTTATTTGAGTAATAAGTGAATATTAAAATAATAACAATCGTATAAAACTAATGCATTTTCTTCTTTAAATTTATTATTATAAAAACTCATGGAATCTTACGAATTTATGATTCGATTCTACAATTACAAATTCGAGTTCATTTTACGATCGATGCTTACCCGGCCATTTCACTACCTTGGTGAAAGTGCACCATACTTAGGTGCACTATGCATAGTAGAATTGCACTGTACCAAGGTGCACGTTTCATTTCAAATGGTCGAAATTCAAAATATGGAGGTTGACAATGAATTTTAATAGTGCACTGTAACACAGTACAACTTGCATGGTGCATAATGGAAGTGCAACGTACTTAGGAAAATTGTGCATAGAGCATAATTAAAGTGAACCATACCATAGTGCACGGTGTATTGTGAATTGTGCAAAATCATCATTCTAATGTGCATGTTGCATAATGCAAGTGCAAGATACTAAGATAAAAAGTACAAGGTGGATGGTTGGAGTCTAAATACCGATATCGATTGAAATCTTAAAGACCTATGGTTTTATAATTTAAGTGGCATCGAACGATTATTATTCCACTCAAAATCAAAGTTTAGTGAAATCGGGAAAAATTGCTCATGTGTCATTTTTTTCACTAATTTGGCATAAAATAAAACAAATCTAGGTATTATTAGTAATTTATTGATAGATTTTTCTTATTTGAGTAATAAGTGAATATTAAAATAATAACAATCGTATAAAAGTAATGCATTTTCTTCTTTAAATTTATTATTATGAAAAGTCGTAGAATCTTACGAATTTATAATTCGATTCTACAATTACAAATTCGGTACATTTTTCGATCTCATGCCGACCCGACCATTTCACTACCTTGTTGAAAATGTACCATACTAAGGTGCACTATGCATAGTGGAATTGCACTGTACCAAGGTACACGTTGCATTACAAATGGCCGAAATACAAAATACCGAGGTTGATAATGGATATTTATAGTGCACTGTAATACGGTACAACTTGCATGGTGCATAAGTGAAGTGCAACATACTAAGTTGAAAAGTACAAGGTGGATGGTGGGAGTCTCAATATTGATATCGATTGAAATTTTAAAGTCCTATGGTTTTAAAATTTTAGTGGCATCGAACGATTATAATTCCACTCAAAATCCAAGTTTAGTGAAAGCAGGGAAAAATTGCCCATTTCTCATTTTGTTTCACTAATTTGGCATAGAATAAAAAAAATCTAGGTATTATTAGTAATTTATTGATAGATTTTTCTTATTTGAGTAATAAGTGAATATTAAAATAATAACAATCGTATAAAACTAATGCATTTTCTTCTTTAAATTTATTATTATAAAAACTCATGGAATCTTACGAATTTATGATTCGATTCTACAATTACAAATTCGAGTTCATTTTACGATCCGATGCTTACCCGGCCATTTCACTACCTTGGTGAAAGTGCACCATACTTAGGTGCACTATGCATAGTAGAATTGCACTGTACCAAGGTGCACGTTTCATTTCAAATGGTCGAAATTCAAAATATGGAGGTTGACAATGAATTTGAATAGTGCACTATAACACAGTACAACTTGCATGATGCATAATGGAAGTGCAACGTACTTAGGCAAATTGTGCATAGAGCATAATTAAAGTGAACCATACCATAGTGCACGGTGTATTGTGAATTGTTCAACCGCATCATTCTAATGTGCATGGTGCATAATGCAAGTGCAAGATACTAATATAAAAAGTACAAGGTGGATGGTTGGAGTCTCAATACGATATCGATTGAAATCTTAAAGACCTATGGTTTTATAATTTAAGTGGCATCGAACGATTATGATTCCACTCAAAATCAAAGTTTAGTGAAATCAGGAAAAATTGCTCATGTGTCATTTTTTTCACTAATTTGGCATAAAATAAAACAAATCTAGGTATTATTAGTAATTTATTGATAGATTTTTCTTATTTGAGTAATAAGTGAATATTAAAATAATAACAATCGTATAAAAGTAATGCATTTTCTTCTTTAAATTTATTATTATGAAAAGTCGTAGAATCTTACGAATTTATAATTCGATTCTACAATTACAAATTCAGTACATTTTTCGATCTCATGCTGACCCGACCATTTCACTACCTTGTTGAAAATGTACCATACTAAGGTGCACTATGCATAGTGGAATTGCACTGTACCAAGGTACACGTTGCATTACAAATGGCCGAAATACAAAATACCGAGGTTGACAATGGATATTTATAGTGCACTTTGTAAAACGGTACAACTTGCATGGTGCATAAGTGAAGTGCAACATACTAAGTTGAAAAGTACAAGGTGGATGGTGGGAGTCTCAATATTGATATCGATTGAAATTTTAAAGTCCTATGGTTTTAAAATTTTAGTGGCATCGAACGATTATAATTCCACTCAAAATCCAAGTTTAGTGAAAGCAGGAAAAATTGCCCATTTCTCATTTTGTTTCACTAATTTGGCATAGAATAAAAAAAATCTAGGTATTATTAGTAATTTATTGATAGATTTTTCTTATTTGAGTAATAAGTGAATATTAAAATAATAACAATCGTATAAAACTAATGCATTTTCTTCTTTAAATTTATTATTATAAAAACTCATGGAATCTTACGAATTTATGATTCGATTCTACAATTACAAATTCAGTTCATTTTACGATCTGATGCTTACCCGGCCATTTCACTACCTTGGTGAAAGTGCACCATACTTAGGTGCACTATGCATAGTAGAATTGCACTGTACCAAGGTGCACGTTTCATTTCAAATGGTCGAAATTCAAAATATGGAGGTTGACAATGAATTTTAATAGTGCACTGTAACACAGTACAACTTGCATGGTGCATAATGGAAGTGCAACGTACTTAGGAAAATTGTGCATAGAGCATAATTAAAGTGAACCATACCATAGTGCACGGTGTATTGTGAATTGTGCAAAATCATCATTCTAATGTGCATGTTGCATAATGCAAGTGCAAGATACTAAGATAAAAAGTACAAGGTGGATGGTTGGAGTCTAAATACCGATATCGATTGAAATCTTAAAGACCTATGGTTTTATAATTTAAGTGGCATCGAACGATTATTATTCCACTCAAAATCAAAGTTTAGTGAAATCAGGAAAAATTGCTCATGTGTCATTTTTTTCACTAATTTGGCATAAAATAAAACAAATCTAGGTATTATTAGTAATTTATTGATAGATTTTTCTTATTTGAGTAATAAGTGAATATTAAAATAATAACAATCGTATAAAAGTAATGCATTTTCTTCTTTAAATTTATTATTATGAAAAGTCGTAGAATCTTACGAATTTATAATTCGATTCTACAATTACAAATTCAGTACATTTTTCGATCTCATGATGACCCGACCATTTCACTACCTTGTTGAAAATGTACCATACTAAGGTGCACTATGCATAGTGGAATTGCACTGTACCAAGGTACACGTTGCATTACAAATGGCCGAAATACAAAATACCGAGGTTGATAATGGATATTTATAGTGCAATCGTAATACGGTACAACTTGCATGGTGCATAAGTGAAGTGCAACATACTAAGTTGAAAAGTACAAGGTGGATGGTGGGAGTCTCAATATTGATATCGATTGAAATTTTAAAGTCCTATGGTTTTAAAATTTTAGTGGCATCGAACGATTATAATTCCACTCAAAATCCAAGTTTAGTGAAAGCGGGGGAAAAATTGCCCATTTCTCATTTTGTTTCACTAATTTGGCATAGAATAAAAAAAATCTAGGTATTATTAGTAATTTATTGATAGATTTTTCTTATTTGAGTAATAAGTGAATATTAAAATAATAACAATCGTATAAAACTAATGCATTTTCTTCTTTAAATTTATTATTATAAAAACTCATGGAATCTTACGAATTTATGATTCGATTCTACAATTACAAATTCAGTTCATTTTACGATCGATGCTTACCCGGCCATTTCACTACCTTGGTGAAAGTGCACCATACTTAGGTGCACTATGCATAGTAGAATTGCACCGTACCAAGGTGCACGTTTCATTTCAAATGGTCGAAATTCAAAATATGGAGGTTGACAATGAATTTTAATAGTGCACCGTAAACACGGTACAACTTGCATGGTGCATAATGGAAGTGCAACGTACTTAGGAAAATTGTGCATAGAGCATAATTAAAGTGAACCATACCATAGTGCACGGTGTATTGTGAATTGTGCAAAATCATCATTCTAATGTGCATGTTGCATAATGCAAGTGCAAGATACTAAGATAAAAAGTACAAGGTGGATGGTTGGAGTCTAAATACCGATATCGATTGAAATCTTAAAGACCTATGGTTTTATAATTTAAGTGGCATCGAACGATTATTATTCCACTCAAAATCAAAGTTTAGTGAAATCAGGAAAAATTGCTCATGTGTCATTTTTTTCACTAATTTGGCATAAAATAAAACAAATCTAGGTATTATTAGTAATTTATTGATAGATTTTTCTTATTTGAGTAATAAGTGAATATTAAAATAATAACAATCGTATAAAAGTAAAGCATTTTCTTCTTTAAATTTATTATTATGAAAAGTCGTAGAATCTTACGAATTTAAAATTTGATTCTACAATTACAAATTCAGTTCATTTTACGATCTCATGCTGACCCTGCGATTTCACTACCTTGGTGAAAGTGCACCATACTAAGGTGCACTATGCAGAGTGGAATTGCACTGTACCAAGGTACACGTTGCATTGCGAATGGTCGAAATACAAAATATCGAGGTTGACAATGAATATTTATAGTGCAATGTAATACGGAACAACTAGCATGGTGCATAACTGAAGTGCAACATACTAAGTTCAAAAGTACAAGGTGGATAGTGGGTGTCTCAATAGTGATATCGATTGAAATTTTATAGTCCTATGGTTTTAAAATTTTAGTGGTATCGAACGATTATAATTCCACTCAAAATCCAAGTTTAGTGAAAGCAGGAAAAATTGCCCATTTCTCATTTTGTTTAACTAATTTGTCATAGAGTAAAAAAAATCTAGGTATTATTAGTAATTTATTGATAGATTTTTCTTATTTGAGTAATAAGTGAATATTAAAATAATAACCATCGTATAAAACTAATGCATTTTCTTCTTTAAATTTATTATTATAAAAACTCGTGAAATCTTACGAATTTATGATTCGATTCAACAATTACAAATTCAGTTCATTTTACGATCTGATGCTTACCCGGCCATTTCACTACCTTGGTGAAAGTGCACCATACTTAGGTGCACTATGCATAGTAGAATTGCACTGTACCAAGGTGCACGTTTCATTTCAAATGGTCGAAATTCAAAATATGGAGGTTGACAATGAATTTGAATAGTGCACTATAATACAATACAACTTGCATGGTGCATAATGGAAGTGCAACGTACTTAGGCAAATTGTGCATAGAGCATAATTAAAGTGAATCATACCATAGTGCACGGTGTATTGTGAATTGTGCAACATCATCATTCTAATGTGCATGTTGCATAATGCAAGTGCAAGATACTAAGATAAAAAGTACAAGGTGGATGGTTGGAGTCTAAATACTGATATTGATTGAAATCTTAAAGACCTATGGTTTTATAATTTAAGTGGCATCGAACGATTATTATTCCACTCAAAATCAAAGTTTAGTGAAATCAGGAAAAAATTGCTCATGTGTCATTTTTTTCACTAATTTGGCATAAAATAAAACAAATCTAGGTATTATTAGTAATTTATTGATAGATTTTTCTTATTTGAGTAATAAGTGAATATTAAAATAATAACAATCGTATAAAAGTAATGCATTTTCTTCTTTAAATTTATTATTATGAAAAGTCGTAGAATCTTACGAATTTATAATTCGATTCTACAATTACAAATTCAGTACATTTTTCGATCTCATGCTGACCCGACCATTTCACTAACTTGTTGAAAATGCACCATACTAAGGTGCACTATGCATAGTGGAATTGCACTGTACCAAGGTACACGTTGCATTACAAATGGCCGAAATACAAAATACCGAGGTTGACAATGGATATTTATAGTGCACTGTAATACGGTACAACTTGCATGGTGCATAAGTGAAGTGCAACATACTAAGTTGAAAAGTACAAGGTGGATGGTGGGAGTCTCAATATTGATATCGATTGAAATTTTAAAGTCCTATGGTTTTAAAATTTTAGTGGCATCGAACGATTATAATTCCACTCAAAATCCAAGTTTAGTGAAAGCAGGAAAAATTGCCCATTTCTCATTTTGTTTCACTAATTTGGCATAGAGTAAAAAAAATCTAGGTATTATTAGTAATTTATTGATAGATTTTTCTTATTTGAGTAATAAGTGAATATTAAAATAATAACAATCGTATAAAACTAATGCATTTTCTTCTTTAAATTTATTATTATAAAAACTCGTGAAATCTTACGAATTTATGATTCGATTCTACAATTACAAATTCAGTTCATTTTACGATCTGATGCTTACCCGGCCATTTCACTACCTTGGTGAAAGTGCACCATACTTAGGTGCACTATGCATAGTAGAATTGCACTGTACCAAGGTGCACGTTTCATTTCAAATGGTCGAAATTCAAAATATGGAGGTTGACAATGAATTTGAATAGTGCACTATAACACAGTACAACTTGCATGAGGCATAATGGAAGTGCAACGTACTTAGGCAAATTGTGCATAGAGCATAATTAAAGTGAACCATACCATAGTGAACGGTGTATTGTGAATTGTTCAACCGCATCATTCTAATGTGCATGGTGCATAATGCAAGTGCAAGATACTAATATAAAAAGTACAAGGTGGATGGTTGGAGTCTCAATACTGATATCGATTGAAATCTTAAAGACCTATGGTTTTATAATTTAAGTGGCATCGAACGATTATCATTCCACTCAAAATCAAAGTTTAGTGAAATCAGGAAAAATTGCTCATGTGTCATTTTTTTCACTAATTTGGCATAAAATAAAACAAATCTAGGTATTATTAGTAATTTATTGATAGATTTTTCTTATTTGAGTAATAAGTGAATATTAAAATAATAACAATCGTATAAAAGTAATGCATTTTCTTCTTTAAATTTATTATTATGAAAAGTCGTAGAATCTTACGAATTTATAATTCGATTCTACAATTACAAATTCAGTACATTTTTCGATCTCATGCTGACCCGACGATTTCACTACCTTGCTGAAAGTGCACCATACTAAGGTGCACTATGCAGAGTGGAATTGCACTATACCAAGGTACACGTTGCATTGCGAATGGTCGAAATACAAAATATCGAGGTTGACAATGAATATTTATAGTGCAATGTAATACGGAACAACTAGCATGGTGCATAACTGAAGTGCAACATACTAAGTTCAAAAGTGCAAGGTGGATGGTGGGTGTCTCAATAGTGATATCGATTGAAATTTTATAGTCCTATGGTTTTAAAATTTTAGTGGCATCGAACGATTATAATTCCACTCAAAATCCAAGTTTAGTGAAAGCAGGAAAAATTGCCCATTTCTCATTTTGTTTAACTAATTTGGCATAGAGTAAAAAAAATCTAGGTATTATTAGTAATTTATTGATAGATTTTTCTTATTTGAGTAATAAGTGAATATTAAAATAATAACCATCGTATAAAACTAATGCATTTTCTTCTTTAAATTTATTATTATAAAAACTCGTGAAATCTTACGAATTTATGATTCGATTCTACAATTACAAATTCAGTTCATTTTATGATCTGATGCTTACCCGGCCATTTCACTACCTTGGTGAAAGTGCACCATACTTAGGTGCACTATGCATAGTAGAATTGCACTGTACCAAGGTGCACGTTTCATTTCAAATGGTCGAAATTCAAAATATGGAGGTTGACAATGAATTTTAATAGTGCACTGTAACACAGTACAACTTGCATGGTGCATAATGGAAGTGCAACGTACTTAGGAAAATTGTGCATAGAGCATAATTAAAGTGAACCATACCATAGTGCATGGTGTATTGTGAATTGTGCAACTGCATCATTCTAATGTGCATGGTGCATAATGCAAGTGCAAGATACTAAGATAAAAAGTACAAGGTGGATGGTTGGAGTCTCAATACTGATATCGATTGAAATCTTAAAGATCTATGGTTTTATAATTTAAGTGGCATCGAACGATTATGATTCTACTCAAAATTAGAGATTAGTGAAATCAGGAAAAATTGCTCATGTGTCATTTTTTTCACTAATTTGGCATAAAATAAAACAAATCTAGGTATTATTAGTAATTTATTGATAGATTTTTCTTATTTGAGTAATAAGTGAATATTAAAATAATAACAATCGTATAAAAGTAATGCATTTTCTTCTTTAAATTTATTATTATGAAAAGTCGAGGAATCTTACGAATTTATAATTCGATTCTACAATTACAAATTCAGTACATTTTTCGATCTCATGTTGACCCGACCATTTCACTACCTTGCTGAAAATGCACCATACTAAGGTGCACTATGCATAGTGGAATTGCACTGTACCAAGGTACACGTTGCATTACGAATGGCCGAAATACAAAATACCGAGGTTGACAATGGATATTTATAGTGCACTATAATACGGTACAACTTGCATGGTGCATAACTGAAGTGCAACATACTAAGTTGAAATGTACAAGGTGGATGGTGGGAGTCTCAATAGTGATATCGATTGAAATTTAAAGTCCTATGGTTTTAAAATTTTAGTGGTATTGAACGATTATGATTCCACTCAAAATCCAAGTTTAGTGAAATCAGGAAAACTTGCTCATTTGTCATTTTTTCACTAATTTGGCATAAAATAAAACAAATCTATGTATTATTAGTAATTTATTGATAGATTTTTCTTATTTGAGTAATAAGTGAATATTAAAATAATAACAATCGTATAAAAGTAAAGCATTTTCTTCTTTAAATTTATTATTATGAAAAGTCGTAGAATCTTACGAATTTAAAATTTGATTCTACAATTACAAATTCGGTTCATTTTACGATCTCATGCTGACCCTGCGATTTCACTACCTTGCTGAAAGTGCACCATACTAAGGTGCACTATGCGAGTGGAATTGCACCTGTACCAAGGTACACGTTGCATTGCGAATGGTCGAAATACAAAATATCGAGGTTGACAATGAATATTTATAGTGCAATGTAATACGGAACAACTAGCATGGTGCATAAATGAAGTGCAACATACTAAGTTCAAAAGTACAAGGTGGATAGTGGGTGTCTCAATAGTGATATCGATTGAAATTTTATAGTCCTATGGTTTTAAAACTTTAGTGGTATCGAACGATTATAATTCCACTCAAAATCCAAGTTTAGTGAAAGCAGGAAAAATTGCCCATTTCTCATTTTGTTTAACTAATTTGGCATAGAGTAAAAAAAATCTAGGTATTATTAGTAATTTATTGATAGATTTTTCTTATTTGAGTAATAAGTGAATATTAAAATAATAACCATCGTATAAAACTAATGCATTTTCTTCTTTAAATTTATTATTATAAAAACTCGTGAAATCTTACGAATTTATGATTCGATTCTACAATTACAAATTCAGTTCATTTTATGATCGATGCTTACCCGGCCATTTCACTACCTTGGTGAAAGTGCACCATACTTAGGTGCACTATGCATAGTAGAATTGCACCTTGTACCAAGGTGCACGTTTCATTTCAAATGGTCGAAATTCAAAATATGGAGGTTGACAATGAATTTGAATAGTGCACTATAATACAATACAACTTGCATGGTGCATAATGGAAGTGCAACGTACTTAGGCAAATTGTGCATAGAGCATAATTAAAGTGAACCATACCATAGTGCACGGTGTATTGTGAATTGTGCAACATCATCATTCTAATGTGCATGTTGCATAATGCAAGTGCAAGATACTAAGATAAAAAGTACAAGGTGGATGGTTGGAGTCTAAATACGATATCGATTGAAATCTTAAAGACCTATGGTTTTATAATTTAAGTGGCATCGAACGATTATTATTCCACTCAAAATCAAAGTTTAGTGAAATCGGGAAAAATTGCTCATGTGTCATTTTTTTCACTAATTTGGCATAAAATAAAACAAATCTAGGTATTATTAGTAATTTATTGATAGATTTTTCTTATTTGAGTAATAAGTGAATATTAAAATAATAACAATCGTATAAAAGTAATGCATTTTCTTCTTTAAATTTATTATTATGAAAAGTCGTAGAATCTTACGAATTTATAATTCGATTCTAGAATTACAAATTCAGTACATTTTTCGATCTCATGCTGACCCGACCACTTCACTACCTTGTTGAAAATGCACCATACTAAGGTGCACTATGCATAGTGGAATTGCACTGTACCAAGGTACACGTTGCATTACAAATGGCCGAAATACAAAATACCGAGGTTGACAATGGATATTTATAGTGCACTGTAATACGGTACAACTTGCATGGTGCATAAGTGAAGTGCAACATACTAAGTTGAAAAGTACAAGGTGGATGGTGGGAGTCTCAATATTGATATCGATTGAAATTTTAAAGTCCTATGGTTTTAAAATTTTAGTGGCATCGAACGATTATAATTCCACTCAAAATCCAAGTTTAGTGAAAGCAGGAAAAATTGCCCATTTCTCATTTTGTTTCACTAATTTGGCATAAAATAAAACAAATCTAGGTATTATTAGTAATTTATTGATAGATTTTTCTTATTTGAGTAATAAGTGAATATTAAAATAATAACAATCGTATAAAAGTAATGCATTTTCTTCTTTAAATTTATTATTATGAAAAGTCGTAGAATCTTAAGAATTTATAATTCGTTTCTACAATTACAAATCCAGTTCATTTTTCCATCTCATGCTGACCCGACGATTTCACTACCTTGCTGAAAGTGCACCATACTAAGGTGCACTATGCATAGTTGAATTGCACTGTACCAAGGTACACGTTGCATTGCGAATGGCCGAAATACAAAATACCGAGGTTGACAATGAATATTTATAGTGCACTGTAATACGGTACAACTTGCATGGTGCATAACTGAAGTGCAACAAACTAAGTTGAAAAGTACAAGGTGGATGGTGGGAGTCTCAATAGTGATATCGATTGAAATTTTAAAGTCCTATGAGTTTAAAATTTTAGTGGCATCGAACGATTATGATTCCACTCAAAATCCAAGTTTAGTGAAAGCAGGAAAAATTGCTCATGTGTCAATTTTTTCACTAATTTGGCATAAAATAAAACAAATCTAGGTATTATTAGTAATTTATTGATAGATTTTTCTTATTTGAGTAATAAGTGAATATTAAAATAATAACAATCGTATAAAAGTAATGCATTTTCTTCTTTAAATTTATTATTATGAAAAGTCGTAGAATCTTAAGAATTTATAATTCGTTTCTACAATTACAAATTCAGTTCATTTTTCGATCTCATGCTGACCCGACCATTTCAATCGCCTTGCCGAAAGCGACCATACTAAGGTGCACTATGCATAGTGGAATTGCACTTTATACCAAGGTACACGTTGCATTACGAATGGCCGAAATACAAAATACCGAGGTTGACAATGGATATTTATAGTGCATTGTAATACGGTACAACTTGCATGGGGCATAACTGAAGTACCACATACTAAGTTAAAAAGTACAAGGTGGATGGTGGGTGTCTCAATAGTGATATAGATTGAAATTTTAAAGTCCTATGGTTTTAAAATTTTAGTGGCATCGAACGATTATGATTCCACTCAAAATCCAAGTTTAGTGAAAGCAAGAAAAATTGCTCATGTGTCATTTTTTCACTAATTTGGCATAGAATAAAAAGAATCTAGGTATTATTAGTAATTTGTTGATAGATTTTTCTTATTTGAGTAATAAATGAATATTAAAATAATAACAAACGTATAAAACTAATGCATTTTCTTCTTTAAATTTATTATTATAAAAAGTCGTAGAATCTTACGAATTTATGATTCGATTCTACAATTACAAATTCAGTTCATATTTCGATCTCATGCTTACCCGGCCATTTCACTACCTTGGTGAAAGTGCACCATACTTAGGTGCACTATGCATAGTAGAATTGCACTGTACCAAGGTGCACGTTCCATTTCAAACGGTTGAAATTCAAAATATCGAGGTTGACAATGAATTTTTATAGTGCACTGTAACACAGTACAACTTGCATGGTGCATAATAGAAGTGCAACGTACTTAGGAAAATTGTGCATAGAGCATAATTAAAGTGATCCATACCATAGTGCACGGTGTATTGTGAATTGTGCAACTGCATCATTCTAATGTGCATGGTGCATAATGGAAGTGCAAGATACTAAGATAAAAAGTACAAGGTGGATGGTTGGAGTCTCAATACTGATATCGATTGAAATCTTAAAGTCCTATGGTTTTATAATTTAAGTGGCATCGAACGATTATGATTCCACTCAAAATCAGAGTTTAGTGAAATCAGGAAAAATTGCTCATTTGTCATTTTCTTTCACTAATTTGGCATAGAATAAAAAGAATCTAGGTATTATTAGCAATTTATTGATAGATTTTTCTTATTTGAGTAATAAGTGAATATTAAAATAATAACAATCGTATAAAACTAATGTATTTTCTTCTTTAAATTTATTATTATTAAAATTAATAGAATCTTACGAATTTAAAATTCGATTCTACAATTACAAATCCAGTTCATTTTTCGATCTCATGCTGACCCGACGATTTCATTACCTTGCTGAAAGTGCACCATACTAAGGTGCACTATACATAGTGGAATTGCACTGTACCAAGGTACACGTTGCATTGCGAATGGCCGAAATACAAAATACCGAGGTTGACAATGAATATTTATAGTGCACTGTAATACGGTACAACTTGCATGGTGCATAACTGAAGTGCAACATACTAAGTTGAAAAGTACAAGGTGGATGGTGGGAGTCTCAATAGTGATATCGATTGAAATTTTAAAGTCCTATGAGTTTAAAATTTTAGTGGCATCGAACGATTATTATTCCACTCAAAATCCAAGTTTAGTGAAAGCAGGAAAAATTGCTCATGTGTCAATTTTTTCACTAATTTGGCATAAAATAAAACAAATCTAGGTATTATTAGTAATTTATTGATAGATTTATCTTATTTGAGTAATAAGTGAATATTAAAATAATAACAATCGTATAAAAGTAATGCATTTTCTTCTTTAAATTTATTATTATGAAAAGTCGTAGAATCTTAAGAATTTAAAATTCGTTTCTACAATTACAAATTCAGTTCATTTTTCGATCTCATGCTGACCCGACCATTTCACTACCTTGCTGAAAGCGACCATACTAAGGTGCACTATGCATAGTGGAATTGCACTGTACCAAGGTACACGTTGCATTACGAATGGCCGAAATACAAAATACCGAGGTTGACAATGGATATTTATAGTGCATTGTAATACGGTACAACTTGCATGGGGCATAACTGAAGTGCCACATACTAAGTTAAAAAGTACAAGGTGGATGGTGGGTGTCTCAATAGTGATATAGATTGAAATTTTAAAGTCCTATGGTTTTAAAATTTTAGTGGCATCGAACGATTATGATTCCACTCAAAATCCAAGTTTAGTGAAAGCAAGAAAAATTGCTCATGTGTCATTTTTTCACTAATTTGCCATAGAATAAAAAGAATCTAGGTATTATTAGTAATTTGTTGATAGATTTTTCTTTTTTGAGTAATAAGTGAATATTAAAATAATAACAATCGTATAAAACTAATGCATTTTCTTCTTTAAATTTATTATTATAAAAAGTCGTAGAATCTTACAAATTTATGATTCGATTCTACAATTACACATTCAGTTCATATTTCGATCTCATGCTTACAAGGCCATTTCACTACCTTGGTGAAAGTGCACCATACTTAGGTGCACTATGCATAGTAGAATTGCACTGTACTAAGGTGCACGGTTCATTTCTAATGGTCGAAATTCAAAATATCGAGGTTGACAATGATTTTTTATAGTGCACTGTAACACGGTACAACATGCATGGTGCATAATGGAAGTGCAACGTACTTACGAAAATTGTGCATAGAGCATAATTAAAGTGAACCATACCATAGTGCATGGTGTATTGTGAATTGTGCAACTGCATCATTCTAATGTGCATGGTACATAATGGAAGTGCAACATACTAAGGTAAAAAGTACAAGGTGGATGGTGGGAGTCTCAATACTGATATCGATTGAAATCTTAAAGTCCTATGGTTTTACAATTTTAGTGGCATCGAACGATTATGATTCCACTCAAAATCGGAATTTAGTGAAATCAGGAAAAATTGCTCATTTGTCATTTTTTTCACTAATTTGGTATAGAATAAAACAAATCTAGGTATTATAAATAATTTATTGATAGATTTTTCTTATTTGAGTAATAAGTGAATATTAAAATAATAACAATCGTATAAATATAATGCATTTTCTTCTTTAAATTTATTATTATAAAAAGTCGTAGAATCTTACGAATTTATAAGTCGATTCTATAATTACAAATTCAGTTAATTTTCCGATCTCATGCTGACCCGGCCATTTCACTACCTTGGTGGAAGTGCACCATACTAAGGTGCACTATGCATAGTGGAATTGCACTGTACCAATGTGCACGTTGCATTGCAAATGGCCAAAATACAAAATACCGAGGTTGACAACGAATATTGATAGTGCACTATAACACGGTACAACGTGCATGGTGCATAACTTAAGTGCATCATACTAAGGTTGAAAGTACAAGGTTGATGGTGGGAGTCTCAATAGTGATATCGATTGAAATTTTAAAGTCCTATGGTTTTAAAATTTTAGTGGTATCGAACGATTATGATTCCACTCAAAATCCAAGTTTAGTGAAAGCAGGAAAAACTGCTCATGTGTCATTTTTTTCACTAATTTGGCATAAAATAAAACAAATCTAGGTATTATAAATAATTTATTGATAGATTTTTCTTATTTGAGTAATAAGTGAATATTAAAATAATAACAATCGTACAAAAGTAATGCATTTTCTTCTTTAAATTTATTATTATGAAAAGTCATAGAATCTTAAGAATTTATAATTCGTTTCTACAATTACAAATTCAGTTCATTTTTCGATCTCATGCTGACCCGACCATTTCACTACCTTGCTGAAAGCGACCATACTAAGGTGCACTATGCATAGTGGAATTGCACTGTACCAAGGTAAACGTTACATTACGAATGGCCGAAATACAAAATACCGAGGTTGACAATGGATATTTATAGTGCAATGTAATACGGTACAACTTGCATGGTGCATAATCGAAGTGCCACATACTAAGTTAAAAAGAACAACATAGATGGTGGGAGTCTCAATAGTGATATAGATTGAAATTTTAAAGTCCTATGGTTTTAAAATTTTAGTGGCATCGAACGATTATGATTCCACTCAAAATCCAAGTTTAGTGAAAGCAAGAAAAATTGCTCATGTGTCATTTTTTCACTAATTTGGCATAGAATAAAAAGAATCTAGGTATTATTAGTAATTTATTGATAGATTTTTCTTATTTGAGTAATAAGTGAATATTAAAATAATAACAAACGTATAAAACTAATGCATTTTCTTCTTTAAATTTATTATTATAAAAAGTCGTAGAATCTTACGAATTTATGATTCGATTCTACAATTGCAAATTCAGTTCATATTTCGATCTCATGCTTACCCGGCCATTTCACTACCTTGGTGAAAGTGCACCATACTTAGGTGCACTATGCATAGTAGAATTGCACTGTACCAAGGTGCACGGTTCATTTCTAATGGTCGAAATTCAAAATATCGAGGTTGACAATGATTTTTTATAGTGCACTGTAACACGATACAACTTTCATGGTGCACCACTGAAGTGCCACATACTAAGTTGAAAAGTACAAGGTGGATGGTGGGAGTCTCAATAGTGATATAAATTGAAATTTTAAAGTCCTATGGTTTTAAAATTTTAGTGGCGTCGAACGATTATGATTCCACTCAAAATCCAAGTTTAGTGAAAGAAAGAAAAATTGCTCATGAGTCATTTTTTCACTAATTTGGCATAGAATAAAAAGAATCTAGGTATTATTAGTAATTGATTGATAGATTTATCTTATTTGAGTAATAAGTGAATATTAAAATAATAACAATCGTATAAAACTAATGCATTTTCTTCTTCAAATTTATTATTATAAAAAGTCGTAGAATCTTACGAATTTATGATTCGATTCTACAATTACAAATTCAGTTCATTTTACGATCTGATGCTTACCCGGCCATTTCACTACCTTGGTGAAAGTGCACCATACTTAGGTGCACTATGCATAGTAGAATTGCACTGTACCAAGGTGCACGTTTCATTTCAAATGGTCGAAATTCAAAATATAGTGGTTGACAATGATTTTTTATAGTGCACTGTAGCACGGTACAACATGCATGGTGCATAATGGAAGTGCAACGTACTTCGGAAAATTGTGCATAGAGCATAATTAAAGTGAACCATACCATAGTGCATGGTGTATTGTGAATTGTGCAACTGCATCATTCTAATGTGCATGGTACATAATGGAAGTGCAACATACTAAGGTAAAAAGTACAAGGTGGATGGTGGGAGTCTCAATACTGATATCGATTGAAATCTTAAAGTTCTATGGTTTTATAATTTTAGTGGCATCGAACGATTATGATTCCACTCAAAATCGGAGTTTAGTGAAATCGGGAAAAATTGCTCATTTGTCATTTTTTCACTAATTTGGTATAGAATAAAACAAATCTAGGTATTATAAATAATTTATTGATAGATTTTTCTTATTTGTGTATTAAGTGAATATTAAAATAATAACAATCGTATAAAAGTAATGCATTTTCTTCTTTAAATTTATTATTATGAAAAGTCATAGAATCTTAAGAATTTATAATTCGTTTCTACAATTACAAATTCGAGTTCATTTTTCGATCTCATGCCGACCCGACCATTTCACTACCTTGCCGAAAGCGACCATACTAAGGTGCACTATGCATAGTGGAATTGCACTGTACCAAGGTACACGTTACATTACGAATGGCCGAAATACAAAATACCGAGGTTGACAATGGATATTTATAGTGCAATGTAATACGGTACAACTTGCATGGTGCATAACTGAAGTGCCACATACTAAGTTAAAAAGAACAACATAGATGGTGGGAGTCTCAATAGTGATATAGATTGAAATTTTAAAGTCCTATGGTTTTAAAATTTTAGTGGCATCGAACGATTATGATTCCACTCAAAATCCAAGTTTAGTGAAAGCAAGAAAAATTGCTCATGTGTCATTTTTTCACTAATTTGGCATAGAATAAAAAGAATCTAGGTATTATTAGTAATTTATTGATAGATTTTTCTTATTTGAGTAATAAGTGAATATTAAAATAATAACAAACGTATAAAACTAATGCATTTTCTTCTTTAAATTTATTATTATAAAAAGTCGTAGAATCTTACGAATTTATGATTCGATTCTACAATTGCAAATTCAGTTCATATTTCGATCTCATGCTTACCCGGCCATTTCACTACCTTGGTGAAAGTGCACCATACTTAGGTGCACTATGCATAGTAGAATTGCACTGTACCAAGGTGCACGGTTCATTTCTAATGGTCGAAATTCAAAATATAGAGGTTGACAATGATTTTTTATAGTGCACTGTAACACGGTACAACATGCATGGTGCATAATGGAAGTGCAACGTACTTAGGAAAATTGTGCATAGAGCATAATTAAAGTGAACCATACCATAATGCATGGTGTATTGTGAATTGTGCAACTGCATCATTCTAATGTGCATGGTACATAATGGAAGGGCAACATACTAAGGTAAAAAGTACAAGGTTGATGGTGGGAGTCTCAATAGTGATATCGATTGAAATTTTAAAGTCCTATGGTTTTAAAATTTTAGTGGCATCGAACGAGTATGATTCCACTCAAAATCCAAGTTTAGTGAAAGCACGAAAAATTGCTCATGTGTCATTTTCTTCACTAATTGTGCATAGAATAAAAAGAATCTAGGTATTATTAGTAATTTATTGATAGATTTTACTTATTTGAGTAATAAGTGAATATTAAAATTATAACAATCGTATAAAACTAATGCATTTTCTTCTGTAAATTTATTATTATAAAAAGTCGTAGAATCTTACGAATTTATGATTCGATTCTACATTTACTAATTAAGTTCATTTTTCGATCTGATGCTTACCCGGCCATATCACTACCTTGGTGAAAGTGCACCATACTTAGGTGCACTATGCATAGTAGAATTGCACTGTACCAAGGTGCACGTTCCATTTCAAGTGGTTGAAATTCAAAATATCGAGGTTGACAATGAATTTTTATAGTGCACTGTAACACAGTACAACTTGCATGTTGCATAATAGAAGTGCAACGTACTTAGGAAAATTGTGCATAGAGCATAATTAAAGTGAACCATACCATAGTGCACGGTGTATTGTGAATTGTGCAACTGCATCATTCTAATGTGCATGGTGCATAATGGAAGTGCAAGATACTAAGATAAAAAGTACAAGGTGGATGGTTGGAGTCTCAATACTGATATCGATTGAAATCTTAAAGTCCTATGGTTTTATAATTTATGTGGCATCGAACGATTATGATTCCACTCAAAATGAGAGTTTAGTGAAATCTGGAAAAATTGCTCATTTGTCATTTTCTTTCACTAATTTGGCATAGAATAAAAAGAATCTAGGTATTATTAGTAATTTATTGATAGATTTTTCTTATTTGAGTAATAAGTGAATATTAAAATAATTACAATCGTATAAAACTAATGTATTTTGTTCTTTAAATTTATTATTATTAAAATTCATAGAATCTTACGAATTTAAAATTCGATTCTACAATTACAAATCCAGTTCATTTTTCGATCTCATGCTGACCCGACGATTTCACTACCTTGCTGAAAGTGCACCATACTAAGGTGCACTATGCATAGTGGAATTGCACTGTACCAAGGTACACGTTGCATTGCGAATGGCCGAAATACAAAATACCGAGGTTGACAATGAATATTTATAGTGCACTGTAATACGGTACAACTTGCATGGTGCATAACTGAAGTGCAACATACTAAGTTGAAAAGTACAAGGTGGATGGTGGGAGTCTCAATAGTGATATCGATTGAAAGTTTAAAGTCCTATGATTTTAAAATTTTAGTGGCATCGAACGATTATGATTCCACTCAAAATCCAAGTTTAGTGAAAGCAGGAAAAATTGGTCATGTGTCATTTTTTTCACTAATTTGGCATAAAATAAAACAAATCTAGGTATTATTAGTAATTTATTGATAGATTTTTCTTATTTGAGTAATAAGTGAATATTAAAATAATAACAACTGTATAAAAGTAATGCATTTTCTTCTTTAAATTTATTATTATGAAAATTCGTAGAATCTTAAGAATTTATAATTCGTTTCTACAATTACAAATTCAGTTCATTTTTCGATCTCATGCTGACCCGACCATTTCACTACCTTGCGAAAGTGCACCATACTAAGATGCACTATGCATAGTGGAATTGCACCGTACCAAGGTACACGTTGCATTGCGAATGGCCGAAATACAAAATACCGAGGTTGACAATGGATATCTATAGTGCACTGTAATACGGTACAACTTGCATGGTGCATAATTGAAGTGCAACATACTAAGTTGAAAAGTACAAGGTGGATGGTGGGAGTCTCAATAGTGATATCGATTGAAATTTTAAAGTCCTATGGTTTTAAAATTTTAGTGGCATCGAACGATTATGATTCCACGCAAAATCCAAGTTTAGTGAAAGCAAAAAAATTGCTCCTGTGTCATTTTTTCACTAATTTGGCATAGAATAAAAAGAATCTAGGTATTATTAGTAATTTATTGATAGATTTTTCTTATTTGAGTAATAAGTGAATATTAAAATAATAACAAACGTATAAAACTAATGCATTTTCTTCTTTAAATTTATTATTATAAAAAGTCGTAGAATTTTACGAATTTATGATTCGATTCTAGAATTACAAATTCAGTTCATATTTCGATCTCATGCTTACCCGGCCAGTTCACTACCTTGGTGAAAGTGCACCATACTTAGGTGCACTATGCATAGTAGAATTGCACTGTACCAAGGTGCACGGTTCATTTCTAATGGTCGAAATTCAAAATATCGAGGTTGACAATGATTTTTTATGGTGCACTGTAACACGGTACAACATGCATGGTGCATAATGGAAGTGCAACGTACTTAGGAAAATTGTGCATAGAGCATAAGTAAAGTGAACCATACCATAGTGCATGGTGTATTGTGAATTGTGCAACTGCATCATTCTAATGTGCATGCTGCATAATGGAAGTGCAAGATACTAAGATAAAAAGTACAAGGTGGATGGTGGGAGTCTCAATACTGATATCGATTGAAATCTTAAAGTTCTATGGTTTTATAATTTTAGTGGCATCGAACGATTATGATTCCACTCAAAATCGGAGTTTAGTGAAATCAGGAAAAATTGCTCATTTGTCATTTTTTCACTAATTTGGTATAGAATAAAACAAATCTAGGTATTATAAATAATTTATTGATAGATTTTTCTTATTTGTGTATTAAGTGAATATTAAAATAATAACAATCGTATAAAAGTAATGCATTTTCTTCTTTAAATTTATTATTATGAAAAGTCATAGAATCTTAAGAATTTATAATTCGTTTCTACAATTACAAATTCAGTTCATTTTTCGATCTCATGCTGACCCGACCATTTCACTACCTTGCCGAAAGCGACCATACTAAGGTGCACTATGCATAGTGGAATTGCACCGTACCAAGGTAAACGTTACATTACGAATGGCCGAAATACAAAATACCGAGGTTGACAATGGATATTTATAGTGCAATGTAATACGGTACAACTTGCATGGTGCATAACTGAAGTGCCACATACTAAGTTAAAAAGAACAACATAGATGGTGGGAGTCTCAATAGTGATATAGATTGAAATTTTAAAGTCCTATGGTTTTAAAATTTTAGTGGCATCGAACGATTATGATTCCACTCAAAATCCAAGTTTAGTGAAAGCAAGAAAAATTGCTCATGTGTAATTTTTTCACTAATTTGGCATAGAATAAAAAGAATCTAGGTATTATTAGTAATTTATTGATAGATTTTTCTTATTTGAGTAATAAGTGAATATTAAAATAATAACAAACGTATAAAACTAATGCATTTTCTTCTTTAAATTTATTATTATAAAAAGTCGTAGAATCTTACGAATTTATGATTCGATTCTACAATTGCAAATTCAGTTCATATTTCGATCTCATGCTTACCCGGCCATTTCACTACCTTGGTGAAAGTGCACCATACTTAGGTGCACTATGCATAGTAGAATTGCACCTGTACCAAGGTGCACGGTTCATTTCTAATGGTCGAAATTCAAAATATCGAGGTTGACAATGATTTTTTATAGTGCACTGTAACACGGTACAACATGCATGGTGCATAATGGAAGTGCAACGTACTTAGGAAAATTGTGCATAGAGCATAATTAAAGTGAACCATACCATAATGCATGGTGTATTGTGAATTGTGCAACTACATCATTCTAATGTGCATGGTACATAATGGAAGGGCAACATACTAAGGTAAAAAGTACAAGGTTGATGGTGGGAGTCTAAATAGTGATATCGATTGAAATTTTAAAGTCCTATGGTTTTAAAATTTTAGTGGCATCGAACGAGTATGATTCCACTCAAAATCCAAGTTTAGTGAAATCAGGAAAAATTGCTTTATTTGTCATTTTTTCACTAATTTGGCATAGAATAAAACAAATCTAGGTATTATTAGTAATTTATTGATAGATTTTTCTTATTTGTGTAATAAGTGAATATTAAAACAATAACAATCATATAAAAGTAATGCATTTTCTTCTTTAAATTTATTATTATCAAAAGTCGTAGAATCTTACGAATTTATAATTCGATTCTACAATTACAAATTCAGTTCATTTTTCGATCTTATGCTGACCTGACCATTTCACTACCTTGGTGGAAGTGCACCATACTAAGGTTCACTATGCATTGTGGAATTGCACTGTACCAAGGTGCAAGTTGCGTTACGAATAGCCAAAATACAAAATTCCGAGGTTGACAATGAATATTGATAGTGCACTGTAACACGGTACAACTTCCATGGTGCAAAACTAAAGTGCAACATACTAATGTTGAAAGTACAAGGTGGATGGTGGGAGTCTCAATAGTGATATGAATATAAATTTTAAAGTCCTATGGTTTTACAATTTTAGTGGTGTCGAACGATTATGATTCCACTAAAAATCGGTGTTTAGTGAAATAAGGAAAAATTGCCCATTTGTCATTTTGTTTCACTAATTTGGCATAGAATATAAACAATCTAGGTATTATTAGTAATTTATTGAAAGATTTTTCTTATTTGAGTAATAAGTGAATATTAAAATAAGAACAATCTTATAAAACTAATGCATTTTCTTCTTTAAATTTATTATTATAAACAGACGTAGAATCTTACGAATTTATGATTTGATTCTACAATTACAAATTCAGTTCATTTTTCCATCTCATGCTTTCACTACCTTGGTGGAAGTGCACAATACTAAGGTGCACTATGCATAGTAGAATTGCACTGTACCAAGGTGCACGTTGCATTGCGAATGGCGAAAATACAAAATACCGAGGTTGACAATGAATATTGACAGTGCACTGTAACACGGTACAACGTGCATGGTGCATAACTGAAGTGCAACATACTAAGGTTGAAAGTACAACGTGGATGGTGGGAGTCTCAATAGTGATATCGATTGAAATCTTAAAGTCCTATGGTTATATAATTTAAGTGGCATCGAACGATTATGATTCCACTCAAAATCGGAGTTTAGTAAAATCAGGAAAAATTGCTCATTTGTCATTTTTACACTAATTTGGCATAGAATAAAACAAATCTAGGTAGTATTAGTAATTTATTGATAGATTTTTCTTATTTGAGTAATAAGTGAATATTAAAATAATAACAATCGTATAAAAGTAATGCATTTTCTTCTTTAAATTTATTATTATGAAAAGTCGTAGAATCTTACCAATTTATAATTCGATTCTACAATTACAAATTCGATTCGCTTTTCAATCCCATGCTGACCCGGCCATTTCACTACCTTGGTGGAAGTGCACCATACTAAGGTGCACTATGCATAGTGGAATTGCACTGTACCAAGGTGCACGTTGCATTGCGAATGGCCAAAATACAAAATACCGAGGTTGACAACGAATATTGACAATGCACTGTAACACGGTACAACATGCATGGTGCATAACTGAAGTGCAACATACTATGGTTGAAAGTACAAAGTGGATGCTGGGAGTCTCAATAGTGATATCAATTGAAATCTTAAACTCCTATGGTTTTACAATTTTAGTGGTGTCGAACGATTATGATTCCACTCAAAATCGGTGTTTAGTGAAATCAGGAAAAATTGCCCATTTGTCATTTTGTTTCACTAATTTGGCATAGAGTAAAAAAAATCTAGGTATTATTAGTAATTTATTGATAGATTTTTCTTATTTGAGTAATAAGTGAATATTAAAATAATAACAATCGTATAAAACTAATGCATTTTCTTCTTTTAAATTTATTATTGTAAAAAGTCGTAGAATCTTACGAATTTATGATTCGATTCTACAATTACAAATTCAGTTCATTTTTCAATCTCAAGCTGACCCGGCCATTTCACTACCTTGGTGGAAGTGCAACATACTAAGGTGCACTATGCATTGTGGAATGGCACTGTACCAAGGTGCACGTTGTATTGCGAATGACCAAAATACAAAATATCGAGGTTGACAATGAATATTGATAGTGCACTGTAACACGGTACAACGTGCATGGTCCATAAATGAAGTGCAACATACTAAGGTTGAAAGTACAAGTTGGATTGTGGGAGTCTCAATAGTGATATCAATTGAAATCTTAAAGTCCTATAGTTTTACAATTTTAGTGGTGTCGAACGACTATGATTCCACTCAAAATCGGTGTTTAGTGAAATCAGGAAAAATTGCCCATTTCTCATTTTGTTTCACTAATTTGGCATAGAGTAAAAAAAATCTAGGTATTATTAGTAATTTATTGATAGATTTTTCTTATTTGAGTAACAAGTGAATATTAAAATAATAACAATAGTATAAAACTAATGCATTTTCTTCGTTAAATTTATTATTGTAAATAGTCGTAGAATCTTACAAATTTATGATTCGATTCTACAATTACAAATTCAGTTCATTTTTCGATCTCATGCTGACCCGGCCATTTCACTACCTTGGTGGAAGTGCACCATACTAAGGTGCACTATGCATTGTGGAATGGCACTGTACCAAGGTGCACGTTGCATTGCGAATGGCCAAAATACAAAATACCGAGGTTGACAATGAATATTGACAGTACACTGTAACACGGTAAAACGTGCATGGTGCATAACTGAAGTGCAACATAGTAAGGTTGAAAGTACAAGGTGGATGGTGGGAGTCTCAATAGTGATATGAATTGAAATCTTAAAGTCCTATGGTTTTACAATTTTAGTGGTGTCGAACGAATATGATTCCACTCAATATCCAAGTTTAGTGAAAGTAGGAAAAATTGCCCATTTCTCATTTTGTTTCACTAATTTGGCATAGAGTAAAAAAAATCTAGGTATTATTAGTAATTTATTGATAGATTTTTCTTATTTGAGTAATAAGTGAATATTAAAATAATAACAATCGTATCAAACTAATGCATTATCTTCTTTAAATTTATTATTGTAAAAAGTCGTAGAATCTTACGAATTTATGATTCGTTTCTACAATTACAAATTCAGTTCATTTTTCGATCTCATGCTGACCCGGCCATTTCACTACCTTGGTGGAAGTGCACCATACTAAGGTGCACTATGCATAGTAGAATTGCACTGTACCAAGGTGCACGATTCATTGCAAATGGTCGATATACAAAATATCGAAGTTGACAATGAATATTTATAGTGCAGTAATACGGTACAACTTGCATGGTGCATAACTGAAGTGCAACATACTAAGTTGAAAAGTACAAGGTGGATGGTGGGAGTCTCAATAGTGATATCAATTGAAATCTTAAAGTCCTATAGTTTTACAATTTTAGTGGTGTCGAATGAGTATGATTCCACTCAAAATTGGTATTTAGTGAAATCAGAAAAAATTGCCCATTTGTCATTTTCTTTCACTAATTTGGCATAGAATAAAATGAATCTAGGTATTATTAGTAAATTATTGATAGATTTTTCTTATTTGAGTAATAAGTGAATATTAAAATAATAACAATCGTATAAAAGTAATGGATTTTCTTCTTTAAATTTATTATTATGAAAAGTCGTAGAATCTTACGAATTTATAATTCGATTCTACAATTACAAATTAAGTTCATTTTTCGATCTCATGCTGACCCGACCATTTCACTACCTTGCAGAAAGTGCACCATACTAAGATGCACTATGCATAGTGGAATTGCACCGTACCAAGGTACACGTTGCATTGCGAATGGCCGAAATACAAAATACCGAGGTTGACAATGGATATCTATAGTGCACTGTAATACGGTACAACTTGCATGGTGCATAATTGAAGTGCAACATACTAAGTTGAAAAGTACAAGGTGGATGGTGGGAGTCTCAATAGTGATATCGATTGAAATTTTAAAGTCCTATGGTTTTAAAATTTTAGTGGCATCGAACGATTATGATTCCACTCAAAATCCAAGTTTAGTGAAAGCAGGAAAAATTGCTAATGTGTCATTTTTTCACTAATTTGGTATAAAATAAAACAAATCTAGGTATTATTAGTAATTTATTGATAGATTTTTCTTATTTGAGTAATAAGTGAATATTAAAATAATAACAATCATATAAAAGTAATGCATTTTCTTCTTTGAATTTATTATTATGAAAAGTCGTAGAATCTTACGAATTTATAATTCGATTCTACAATTACAAATTCAGTTCATTTTTCGATCTCATGCTGACCCGACCATTTCACTACCTTGCTGAAAGTGCACCACACTAAGATGCACTATGCATAGTGGAATTGCACCGTACCAAGGTACACGTTGCATTGCGAATGGCCGAAATACAAAATACCGAGGTTGACAATGGATATTTATAGTGCACTGTAATACGGTACAACTTGCATGGTGCAAAACTGAAGTGCAACATACTATGTTGAAAAGTACAAGGTGGATGGTGGGAGTCTCAATAGTGATATCGATTGAAATTTTAAAGTTCTATGGTTTTAAAATTTTAGTGGCATCGAACGATTATGATTCCACTCAAAATCCAAGTTTAGTGAAAGCAGGAAAAATTGCTCATGTGTCATTTTTTTCACTAATTTGGCATAAAATAAAACAAATCTAGGTATTATTAGTAATTTATTGATAGATTTTTCTTCTTTGAGTAATAAGTGAATATTAAAATAATAACAATCGTATAAAAGTAATGGATTTTCTTCTTTAAATTTATTATTATGAAAAGTCATAGCATCTTACGAATTTATAATTCGATTCTACAATTACAAATTCAGTTCATTTTTCGATCTCATGCTGACCCGACCATTTCACTACCTTGCTGAAAGTGCACCATACTAAGATGCACTATGCATAGTGGAATTGCACCATACCAAGGTACACGTTGCATTGCGAATGGCCGAAATACAAAATACCGAGGTTGACAATGGATATTTATAGTGCACTGTAATACGGTACAACTTGCATGGTGCATAACTGAAGTGCAACATACTATGTTGAAAAGTGCAAGGTGGATGATGGGAGTCTCAATAGTGATATCGATTGAAATTTTAAAGTCCTATGGTTTTAAAATTTTAGTGGCATCGAACGATTATGATTCCACTCAAAATCCAAGTTTAGTGAAAGCAGGAAAAATTGCTCATGTGTCATTTTTTTCACTAATTTGGCATAAAATAAAACAAATCTAGGTAGTATTAGTAATTTATTGATAGATTTTTCTTATTTGAGTAATAAGTGAATATTAAAATAATAACAATCGTATAAAAGTAATGCATTTTCTTCTTTAAATTTATTATTATGAAAAGTGGTAGAATCTTACTAATTTATAATTCGATTCTACAATTACAAATTCAGTTCATTTTTCGATCTCATGCTGACCCGACCATTTCACTACCTTGCTGAAAGTGCATCATACTAAGGTGCACTATGCATAGTGGAATTGCACTGTACCAAGGTGCACGTTGCATTGCGAATGGCCAAAATACAAAATACCGAGGTTGACAACGAATATTGACAGCACACTGTAAGACGGTACAACATGCATGGTGCATAACTGAAGTGCAACATACTATGGTTGAAAGTACAAAGTGGATGCTGGGACTCTCAATAATGATATTGATTGAAATCTTAAAGTCCTATGGTTTTACAATTTTAGTGGTGTCGAACGATTATTATTCCACTCAAAATCGGTGTTTAGTGAAATCAGGAAAAATTGCCCATTTGTCATTTTGTTTCACTAATTTGGCATGGAATAAAAACAATCTATGTATTATTAGTAATTTATTGATAGATTTTTCTTATTTGAGTACTAAGTGAAAATTAAAATAATAACAATCGTATAAAACTAATGCATTTTCTTCTTTAAATTTATTATTGTAAAAAGTCGTAGAATCTTACAAATTTATGATTCGATTCTACAATTACAAATTCAGTTCATTTTTCAATCTCAAGCTGACCCGGCCATTTCACTACCTTGGTGGAAGTGCAACATACTAAGGTGCACTATGCATAGTGGAATTGCACTGTACCAAGGTGCACGTTGCATTGCGAATGGCCAAAATACAAAATACCGAGGTTGACAACGAATATTGACAGCACACTGTAAGACGGTACAACATGCATGGTGCATAACTGAAGTGCAACATACTATGGTTGAAAGTACAAAGTGGATGCTGGGACTCTCAATAGTGATATTGATTGAAATCTTAAAGTCCTATGGTTTTACAATTTTAGTGGTGTCGAACGATTATTATTCCACTCAAAATCGGTGTTTAGTGAAATCAGGAAAAATTGCCCATTTGTCATTTTGTTTCACTAATTTGGCATAGAATAAAAACAATCTATGTATTATTAGTAATTTATTGATAGATTTTTCTTATTTGAGTACTAAGTGAAATTTAAAATAATAACAATCGTATAAAACTAATGCATTTTCTTCTTTAAATTTATTATTGTAAAAAGTCGTAGAATCTTACAAATTTATGATTCGATTCTACAATTACAAATGGAGTTCATTTTTCGATCTCATGCTGACCCGGCCATTTCACTACCTTGGTGGAAGTGCACCATACTAAGGTGCACTATGCATTGTGGAATGGCACTGTACCAAGGTGCACGTTGCATTGCGAATGGCCAAAATACAAAATACCGAAGTTGACAATGAATATTGACAGTGCACTGTAACATAGTACAACGTGCATGGTGCATAACTTAAGTGCAACATACTAAGGTTGAAAGTACAAGGTGGATGGTGGGAGTCTCAATAGTGATATCAATTGAAATCTTAAACTCCTATGGTTTTACAATTTTAGTGGTGTCAAACGATTATTATTCCACTCAAAATCGGTGTTTAGTGAAATCAGGAAAAATTGCCCATTTGTCATTTTGTTTCACTAATTTGGCATGGAATAAAAACAATCTATGTATTATTAGTAATTTATTGATAGATTTTTCTTATTTGAGTACTAAGTGAAAATTAAAATAATAACAATCGTAAAAAACTAATGCATTTTCTTCTTTAAATTTATTATTGTAAAAAGTCGTAGAATCTTACAAATTTATGATTCGATTCTACAATTACAAATTCAGTTCATTTTTCAATCTCAAGCTGACCCGGCCATTTCACTACCTTGGTGGAAGTGCAACATACTAAGGTGCACTATGCATTGTGGAATGGCACTGTACCAAGGTGCACGTTGTATTGCGAATGACCAAAATACAAAATATCGAGGTTGACAATGAATATTGATAGTGCACTGTAACACGGTACAACGTGCATGGTCCATAAATGAAGTGCAACATACTAAGGTTGAAAGTACAAGGTGGATTGTGGGAGTCTCAATAGTGATATCAATTGAAATCTTAAAGTCCTATAGTTTTACAATTTTAGTGGTGTCGAACGACTATGATTCCACTCAAAATCGGTGTTTAGTGAAATCAGGAAAAATTGCCCATTTCTCATTTTGTTTCACTAATTTGGCATAGAGTAAAAAAAATCTAGGTATTATTAGTAATTTATTGATAGATTTGTCTTATTTGAGTAACAAGTGAATATTAAAATAATAACAATAGTATAAAACTAATGCATTTTCTTCGTTATATTTATTATTGTAAATAGTCGTAGAATCTTACAAATTTATGATTCGATTCTACAATTACAAATTCAGTTCATTTTTCGATCTCATGCTGACCCGGCCATTTCACTACCTTGGTGGAAGTGCACCATACTAAGGTGCACTATGCATTGTGGAATGGCACTGTACCAAGGTGCACGTTGCATTGCGAATGGCCAAAATACAAAATACCGATGTTGACAATGAATATTGACAATGCACTGTAACACAGTACAACGTGCATGGTGCATAACTTAAGTGCAACATACTAAGGTTGAAAGTACAAGGTGGATGGTGGGAGTCTCAATAGTGATATCAATTGAAATCTTAAACTCCTATGGTTTTACAATTTTAGTGGTGTCGAACGATTATGATTCCACTCAAAATCGGTGTTTAGTGAAATCAGGAAAAATTGCCCATTTGTCATTTTGTTTCACTAATTTGGCATAGAGTAAAAACAATCTATGTATTATTAGTAATTTATTGATAGATTTTTCTTATTTGAGTACTAAGTGAAAATTAAAATAATAACAATCGTATAAAACTAATGCATTTTCTTCTTTAAATTTATTATTGTAAAAAGTCGTAGAATCTTACAAATTTATGATTCGATTCTACAATTACAAATTGAGTTCATTTTTCGATCTCATGCTGACCCGGCCATTTCACTACCTTGGTCGAAGTGCACCATACTAAGGTGCACTATGCATTGTGGAATGGCACTGTACCAAGGTGCACGTTGCATTGCGAATGGCCAAAATACAAAATACCGAAGTTGACAATGAATATTGACAATGCACTGTAACACAAGTACAACGTGCATGGTGCATAACTTAAGTGCAACATACTAAGGTTGAAAGTACAAGGTGGATGGTGGGAGTCTCAATAGTGATATCAATTGAAATCTTAAACTCCTATGGTTTTACAATTTTAGTGGTGTCGAACGATTATGATTCCACTCAAAATCGGTGTTTAGTGAAATCGGGGAAAAATTGCCCATTTGTCATTTTGTTTCACTAATTTGGCATAGAGTAAAAACAATCTATGTATTATTAGTAATTTATTGATAGATTTTTCTTATTTGAGTACTAAGTGAAAATTAAAATAATAACAATCGTATAAAACTAATGCATTTTCTTCTTTAAATTTATTATTGTAAAAAGTCGTAGAATCTTACAAATTTATGATTCGATTCTACAATTACAAATTGAGTTCATTTTTCGATCTCATGCCGACCCGGCCATTTCACTACCTTGGTCGAAGTGCACCATACTAAGGTGCACTATGCATTGTGGAATGGCACTGTACCAAGGTGCACGTTGCATTGCGAATGGCCAAAATACAAAATACCGAAGTTGACAATGAATATTGACAATGCACTGTAACACAGTACAACGTGCATGGTGCATAACTTAAGTGCAACATACTAAGGTTGAAAGTACAAGGTGGATGGTGGGAGTCTCAATAGTGATATCAATTGAAATCTTAAACTCCTATGGTTTTACAATTTTAGTGGTGTCGAACGATTATTATTCCACTCAAAATCGGTGTTTAGTGAAATCAGGAAAAATTGCCCATTTGTCATTTTGTTTCACTAATTTGGCATAGAATAAAAACAATCTATGTATTATTAGTAATTTATTGATAGATTTTTCTTATTTGAGTACTAAGTGAAAATTAAAATAATAACAATCGTATAAAACTAATGCATTTTCTTCTTTAAATTTATTATTGTAAAAAGTCGTAGAATCTTACAAATTTATGATTCGATTCTACAATTACAAATTCAGTTCATTTTTCAATCTCAAGCTGACCCGGCCATTTCACTACCTTGGTGGAAGTGCAACATACTAAGGTGCACTATGCATTGTGGAATGGCACTGTACCAAGGTGCACGTTGTATTGCGAATGACCAAAATACAAAATATCGAGGTTGACAATGAATATTGATAGTGCACTGTAACACGGTACAACGTGCATGGTCCATAAATGAAGTGCAACATACTAAGGTTGAAAGTACAAGGTGGATTGTGGGAGTCTCAATAGTGATATCAATTGAAATCTTAAAGTCCTATAGTTTTACAATTTTAGTGGCATCGAACGATTATGATTCCACTCGAAATCCGAGTTTAGTGAAATCAGGAAAAATTGCTCATTTGTCATTTTTCTCACTAATTTGGCGTAGAATAAAACAAATCTAGGTATTATTAGTAATTTATTGATAGATTTTTCTTATTTGAGTAACAAGTGAATATTAAAATAATAACAATAGTATAAAACTAATGCATTTTCTTCGTTAAATTTATTATTGTAAATAGTCGTAGAATCTTACAAATTTATGATTCGATTCTACAATTACAAATTCAGTTCATTTTTCGATCTCATGCCGACCGGCCATTTCACTACCTTGGTGGAAGTGCACCATACTAAGGTGCACTATGCATTGTGGAATGGCACTGTACCAAGGTGCACGTTGCATTGCGAATGGCCAAAATACAAAATACCGAGGTTGACAATGAATATTGACAGTACACTGTAACACGGTACAACGTGCATGGTGCATAACTGAAGTGCAACATACTAAGGTTGAAAGTACAAGGTGGATGGTGGGAGTCTCAATAGTGATATGAATTGAAATCTTAAAGTCCTATGGTTTTACAATTTTAGTGGTGTCGAACGAATATGATTCCACTCAATATCCAAGTTTAGTGAAAGCAGGAAAAATTGCCCATTTCTCATTTTGTTTCACTAATTTGGCATAGAGTAAAAAAAATCTAGGTATTATTAGTAATTTATTGATAGATTTTTTTTATTTGAGTAATAAGTGAATATTAAAATAATAACAATCGTATAAAACTAATGCATTATCTTCTTTAAATTTATTATTGTAAAAAGTCGTAGAATCTTACGAATTTATGATTCGTTTCTACAATTACAAATTCAGTTCATTTTTCGATCTCATGCTGACCCGACTATTTCACTACCTTGCTGAAAGTGCACCACACTAAGATGCACTATGCATAGTGGAATTGCACCGTACCAAGGTACACGTTGCATTGCGAATGGCCGAAATACAAAATACCGAGGTTGACAATGGATATTTATAGTGCACTGTAAGACGGTACAACTTGCATGGTGCAAAACTGAAGTGCAACATACTATGTTGAAAAGTACAAGGTGGATGGAGGGAGTCTCAATAGTGATATCGATTGAAAATTTAAAGTTCTATGGTTTTAAAATTTTAGTGGCATCGAACGATTATGATTCCACTCAAAATCCAAGTTTAGTGAAAGCGGGGAAAAATTGCTCATGTGTCATTTTTTTCACTAATTTGGCATAAAATAAAACAAATCTAGGTATTATTAGTAATTTATTGATAGATTTTTCTTATTTGAGTAATAAGTGAATATTAAAATAATAAAAATCGTATAAAAGTAATGGATTTTCTTCTTTAAATTTACTATTATGAAAAGTCATAGCATCTTACGAATTTATAATTCGATTCTACAATTACAAATTCAGTTCATTTTTCGATCTCATGCTGACCCGACCATTTCACTACCTTGCTGAAAGTGCACCACACTAAGATGCACTATGCATAGTGGAATTGCACCGCACCAAGGTACACGTTGCATTGCGAATGGCCGAAATACAAAATACCGAGGTTGACAATGGATATTTATAGTGCACTGTAATACGGTACAACTTGCATGGTGCAAAATTGAAGTGCAACATACTATGTTGAAAAGTACAAGGTGGATGGTGGGAGTCTCAATAGTGATATCGATTGAAATTTTAAAGTTCTATGGTTTTAAAATTTTAGTGGCATCGAACGATTATGATTCCACTCAAAATCCAAGTTTAGTGAAAGTAGGAAAAATTGCTCATGTGTCATTTTTTTCACTAATTTTGCATAAAATAAAACAAATCTAGGTATTATTAGTAATTTATTGATAGATTTTTCTTATTTGAGTAATAAGTGAATATTAAAATAATAACAATCGTATAAAACTAATGCATTTTCTTCTTTAAATTTATTATTATGAAAAGTCGTAGAATCTTACGAATTTATAATTTGATTCTACAATTACAAATTCAATTCATTTTTCGATCTCATGCTGACCCGACCATTTCACTACCTTGCTGAAAGTGCACCACACTAAGATGCACTATGCATAGTGGAATTGCACCGTACCAAGGTACACGTTGCATTGCGAATGGCCGAGATACAAAATACCGAGGTTGACAATGGATATTTATAGTGCAATTGTAATACGGTACAACTTGCATGGTGCATAACTGAAGTGCAACATACTATGTTGAAAAGTACAAGGTGGATGGTGGGAGTCTCAATAGTGATATCGATTGAAATTTTAAAGTCCTATGGTTTTAAAATTTTAGTGGCATCGAACGATTATGATTCCACTCAAAATCCAAGTTTAGTGAAAGCGGGAAAAATTGCTCATTTGTCATTTTTCACTAATTTGGCATAGAATAAAACAAATCTAGGTATTATTAGTAATTTATTGATATATTTTTCTTATTTGAGTAATAAGTGAATATTAAAATAATAACAATCGTATAAAAGTAATGCATTTTCTTCTTTAAATTTATTATTATGAAAAGTCGTAGAATCTTACGAATTTATAATTCGATTCTACAATTACAAATTCAGTTCATTTCTCGATCTCATGCTGACCCGACCATTTCACTACCTTGCTGAAAGTGCACCATACTAAGATGCACTATGCATAGTGGAATTGCACCGTACCAAGGTACACATTGCATTGCGAATGGCCGAAATACAAAATACCGAGGTTGACAATGGATATTTATAGTGCACTGTAATACGGTACAACTTGCATGGTGCATAATTGAAGTGCAACATACTAAGTTGAAAAGTACAAGGTGGATGGTGGGAGTCTCAATAGTGATATCGATTGAAATTTTAAAGTCCTATGGTTTTAAAATATTAGTGGCATCGAACGATTATGATTCCACTCAAAATCCAAGTTTAGTGAAAGCAGCAAAAATTGCTCATTTGTCATTTTTCACTAATTTGGCATAGAATAAAACAAATCTAGGTATTATTAGTAATTTATTGATATATTTTTCTTATTTGAGTAATAAGTGAATATTAAAATAATAACAATCGTATAAAAGTAATGCATTTTCTTCTTTAAATTTATTATTATGAAAAGTCGTAGAATCTTAAGAATTTATAATTCGATTCTACAATTACAAATTCAATTCATTTTTCGATCTCATGCTGACCCGACCATTTCACTACCTTGCTGAAAGTGCACCACACTAAGATGCACTATGCATAGTGGAATTGCACCGTACCAAGGTACACGTTGCATTGCGAATGGCCGAGATACAAAATACCGAGGTTGACAATGGATATTTATAGTGCACTGTAATACGGTACAACTTGCATGGTGCATAACTGAAGTGCAACATACTATGTTGAAAAGTACAAGGTGGATGGTGGGAGTCTCAATAGTGATATCGATTGAAATTTTAAAGTCCTATGGTTTTAAAATTTTAGTGGCATCGAACGATTATGATTCCACTCAAAATCCAAGTTTAGTGAAAGCAGGAAAAATTGCTCATTTGTCATTTTTCACTAATTTGGCATAGAATAAAACAAATCTAGGTATTATTAGTAATTTATTGATATATTTTTCTTATTTGAGTAATAAGTGAATATTAAAATAATAATAATCGTATAAAAGTAATGCATTTTCTTCTTTAAATTTATTATTATGAAAAGTCGTAGAATCTTACGAATTTATAATTCGATTCTACAATTACAAATTCAGTTCATTTCTCGATCTCATGCTGACCCGACCATTTCACTACCTTGCCGAAAGTGCACCATACTAAGATGCACTATGCATAGTGGAATTGCACCGTACCAAGGTACACATTGCATTGCGAATGGCCGAAATACAAAATACCGAGGTTGACAATGGATATTTATAGTGCAATCGTAATACGGTACAACTTGCATGGTGCATAATTGAAGTGCAACATACTAAGTTGAAAAGTACAAGGTGGATGGTGGGAGTCTCAATAGTGATATCGATTGAAATTTTAAAGTCCTATGGTTTTAAAATATTAGTGGCATCGAACGATTATGATTCCACTCAAAATCCAAGTTTAGTGAAAGCAGGAAAAATTGCTCATTTGTCATTTTTCACTAATTTGGCATAGAATAAAACAAATCTAGGTATTATTAGTAATTTAGTGATATATTTTTCTTATTTGAGTAATAAGTGAATATTAAAATAATAACAATCGTATAAAACTAATGCATTTTCTTCTTTAAATTTATTATTATGAAAAGTCGTAGAATCTTACGAATTTATAATTCGATTCTACAATTACAAATTCAGTTCATTTTTCGATCTCATGCTGACCCGACCATTTCACTACCTTGCTGAAAGTGCACCACACTAGGATGCACTATGCATAGTGGAATTGCACCGTACCAAGGTACACGTTGCATTGCGAATGGCCGAAATACAAAATACCGAGGTTGACAATGGATATTTATAGTGCAACGTAATACGGTACAACTTGCATGGTGCAAAAGCGAAGTGCAACATACTATGTTGAAAAGTACAAGGTGGATGGTGGGAGTCTCAATAGTGATATCGATTGAAATTTTAAAGTCCTATGGTTTTAAAATTTTAGTGGCATCGAACGATTATGATTCCACTCAAAATCCAAGTTTAGTGAAAGCAGGAAAAATTGCTCATTTGTCATTTTTCACTAATTTGGCATAGAATAAAACAAATCTAGGTATTATTAGTAATTTATTGATATATTTTTCTTATTTGAGTAATAAGTGAATATTAAAATAATAACAATCGTATAAAACTAATGCATTTTCTTCTTTAAATTTATTATTATGAAAAGTCGTAGAATCTTACGAATTTATAATTCGATTCTACAATTACAAATTCAGCTTCATTTTTCGATCTCATGCTGACCCGACCATTTCACTACCTTGCTGAAAGTGCACCACACTAAGATGCACTATGCATATTGGAATTGCACCGTACCAAGGTACACGTTGCATTGCGAATGGCCGAAATACAAAATACCGAGGTTGACAATGGATATTTATAGTGCACTGTAATACGGTACAACTTGCATGGTGCATGACTGAAGTGCAACATACTAAGTTGAAAAGTACAAGGTGGATGGTGGGAGTATCAATAGTGATATCGATTGAAATTGTAAAGTCCTATGGTTTTAAAATTTTAGTGGCATCGAACGATTATGATTCCACTCAAAATCCAAGTTTAGTGAAAGCAGGAAAAATTGCTCATTTGTCATTTTTCACTAATTTGGCATAGAATAAAACAAATCTAGGTATTATTAGTAATTTATTGATATATTTTTCTTATTTGAGTAATAAGTGAATATTAAAATAATAACAATCGTATAAAACTAATGCATTTTCTACTTTAAATTTATTATTATGAAAAGTCGTAGAATCTTACGAATTTATAATTTGATTCTACAATTACAAATTCAGTTCATTTTTCGATCTCATGCTGACCCGACCATTTCACTACCTTGCTGAAAGTGCACCATACTAAGATGCACTATGCATAGTGGAATTGCACCGTACCAAGGTACACGTTGCATTGCGAATGGCCGAAATACAAAATACCGAGGTTGACAATGGATATTTATAGTGCACTGTAATACGGTACAACTTACATGGTGCATAATTGAAGTGCAACATACTAAGTTGAAAAGTACAAGGTGGATGGTGGGAGTCTCAATAGTGATATCGATTGAAATTTTAAAGTCCTATGGTTTTAAAATTTTAGTGGCATCGAACGATTATGATTCTACTCAAAATCCAAGTTTAGTGAAAGCAGGAAAAATTGCTCATGTGTCATTTTTTCACTAATTTGGCATAAAATAAAACAAATCTAGGTATTATTAGTAATTTATTGATAGATTTTTCTTATTTGAGTAATAAGTGAATATTAAAATAATAACAATCGTATAAAACTAATGCATTTTCTTCTTTAAATTTATTATTATGAAAAGTCGTAGAATCTTACGAATTTATAATTCGATTCTACAATTACAAATTCAGTTCATTTTTCGATCTCATGCTGACCCGACCATTTCACTACCTTGCTGAATGTGCACCACACTAAGATGCACTATGCATAGTGGAATTGCACCGTACCAAGGTACACGTTGCATTGCGAATGGCCGAAGTACAAAATACCGAGGTTGACAATGGATATTTATAGTGCACTGTAATACGGTACAACTTGCATGGTGCATAACTGAAGTGCAACATACTAAGTTGAAAAGTACAAGGTGGATGGTGGGAGTCTCAATAGTGATATCGATTGAAATTTTAAAGTCCTATGGTTTTAACATTTTAGTGGCATCGAACGATTATGATTCCACTCAAAATCCAAGTTTAGTGAAAGCAGGAAAAATTGCTCATTGGTCATTTTTCACTAATTTGGCATAGAATAAAACAAATCTAGGTATTATTAGTAATTTATTGATAGATTTTTCTTATTTGAGTAATAAGTGAATATTAAAATAATAACAATCGTATAAAAGTAATGCATTTTCTTCTTTAAATTTATTATTATGAAAAGTCGTAGAATCTTACGAATTTATAATTCGATTCTACAATTACAAATTCAGTTCATTTTTCGATCTCATGCTGACCCGACCATTTCACTACCTTGCTGAAAGTGCACCATACTAAGATGCACTATGCATAGTGGAATTGCACCATACCAAGGTACACGTTGCATTGCGAATGGCCGAAATACAAAATACCGAGGTTGACAATGGATATTTATAGTGCACTGTAATACGGTACAACTTGCATGGTGCATAATTGAAGTGCAACATACTAAGTTGAAAAGTACAAGGTGGATGGTGGGAGTCTCAATAGTGATATCGATTGAAATTTTAAAGTCCTATGGTTTTAAAATTTTAGTGGCATCGAACGATTATGATTCCACTCAAAATCCAAGTTTAGTGAAAGCAGGAAAACTTGCTCATTGGTCATTTTTCACTAATTTGGCATAGAATAAAACAAATCTAGGTATTATTAGTAATTTATTCATAGATTTTTCTTATTTGAGTAATAAGTGAATATTAAAATAATAACAATCGTATAAAAGTAATCCATTTTCTTCTTTAAATTTATTATTATGAAAAGTGGTAGAATCTTACGAATTTATAATTCGATTCTACAATTACAAATTCAGTTCATTTTTCGATCTCATGCTGACCCGACCATTTCACTACCTTGCTAAAAGTGCACCATACTAAGATGCACTATGCATAGTGGAATTGCACCGTACCAAGGTACACGTTGCATTGCGAATTGCCGAAATACAAAATACCGAGGTTGACAATGGATATTTATAGTGCACTGTAATACGGTACAACTTACATGGTGCATAATTGAAGTGCAACATACTAAGTTGAAAAGTACAAGGTGGATGGTGGGAGTATCAATAGTGATATCGATTGAAATTTTAAAGTCCTATGGTTTTAAAATTTTAGTGGCATCGAACGATTATGATTCTACTCAAAATCCAAGTTTAGTGAAAGCAGGAAAAATTGCTCATGTGTCATTTTTCACTAATTTGGCATAAAATAAAACAAATCTAGGTATTATTAGTAATTTATTGATAGATTTTTCTTATTTGAGTAATAAGTGAATATTAAAATAATAACAATCGTATAAAACTAATGCATTTTCTTCTTTAAATTTATTATTATGAAAAGTCGTAGAATCTTACGAATTTATAATTCGATTCTACAATTACAAATTCAGTTCATTTTTCGATCTCATGCTGACCCGACCATTTCACTACCTTGCTGAAAGTGCACCACACTAAGATGCACTATGCATAGTGGAATTGCACCGTACCAAGGTACACGTTGCATTGCGAATGGCCGAAGTACAAAATACCGAGGTTGACAATGGATATTTATAGTGCAATCGTAATACGGTACAACTTGCATGGTGCATAACTGAAGTGCAACATACTAAGTTGAAAAGTACAAGGTGGATGGTGGGAGTCTCAATAGTGATATCGATTGAAATTTTAAAGTCCTATGGTTTTAAAATTTTAGTGGCATCGAACGATTATGATTCCACTCAAAATCCAAGTTTAGTGAAAGCAGGAAAAATTGCTCATTGGTCATTTTTCACTAATTTGGCATAGAATAAAACAAATCTAGGTATTATTAGTAATTTATTGATAGATTTTTCTTATTTGAGTAATAAGTGAATATTAAAATAATAACAATCGTATAAAAGTAATGCATTTTCTTCTTTAAATTTATTATTATGAAAAGTGGTAGAATCTTACGAATTTATAATTCGATTCTACAATTACAAATTCAGTTCATTTTTCGATCTCATGCTGACCCGACCATTTCACTACCTTGCTGAAAGTGCACCACACTAAGATGCACTATGCATATTGGAATTGCACCGTACCAAGGTACACGTTGCATTGCGAATGGCCGAAATACAAAATACCGAGGTTGACAATGGATATTTATAGTGCATCGTAATACGGTACAACTTGCATGGTGCATGATCGAAGTGCAACATACTAAGTTGAAAAGTACAAGGTGGATGGTGGGAGTATCAATAGTGATATCGATTGAAATTGTAAAGTCCTATGGTTTTAAAATTTTAGTGGCATCGAACGATTATGATTCCACTCAAAATCCAAGTTTAGTGAAAGTAGGAAAAATTGCTCATTTGTCATTTTTCACTAATTTGGCATAGAATAAAACAAATCTAGGTATTATTAGTAATTTATTGATATATTTTTCTTATTTGAGTAATAAGTGAATATTAAAATAATAACAATCGTATAAAACTAATGCATTTTCTACTTTAAATTTATTATTATGAAAAGTCGTAGAATCTTACGAATTTATAATTCAATTCTACAATTACAAATTCAGTTCATTTTTCGATCTCCTGCTGACCCGACCATTTCACTACCTTGCTGAAAGTGCACCACACTAAGATGCACTATGCATAGTGGAATTGCACCGTACCAAGGTACACGTTGCATTGCGAATGGCCGAAGTACAAAATACCGAGGTTGACAATGGATATTTATAGTGCACTGTAATACGGTACAACTTGCATGGTGCATTACTGAAGTGCAACATACTAAGTTGAAAAGTACAAGGTGGATGGTGGGAGTCTCAATAGTGATATCGATTGAAATTTTAAAGTCCTATGGTTTTACAATTTTAGTGGTGTCGAACGATTATGATTCCACTCAAAATCCAAGTTTAGTGAAAGCAGGAAAAATTGCTCATTGGTCATTTTTCACTAATTTGGCATAGAATAAAACAAATCTAGGTATTATTAGTAATTTATTGATAGATTTTTATTATTTGAGTAATAAGTGAATATTAAAATAATAACAATCGTATAAAAGTAATGCATTTTCTTCTTTAAATTTATTATTATGAAAAGTGGTAGAATCTTACGAATTTATAATTCGATTCTACAATTACAAATTCAGTTCATTTTTCGATTTCATGCTGACCCGACCATTTCACTACCTTGCTGAATGTGCACCACACTAAGATGCACTATGCATAGTGGAATTGCACCGTACCAAGTTACACGTTGCATTGCGAATGGCCGAAATACAAAATACCGAGGTTGACAATGGATATTTATAGTGCACTGTAATACGGTACAACTTGCATGGTGCATAACTGAAGTGCAACATACTAAGTTGAAAAGTACAAGGTGGATGGTGGGAGTCTCAATAGTGATATCGATTGAAATTTTAAAGTCCGATGGTTTTAAAATTTTAGTGGCATCGAACGATTATGATTCCACTCAAAATCCAAGTTTAGTGAAAGCAGGAAAAATTGCTCATTTGTCATTTTTCACTAATTTGGCATAGAATAAAACAAATCTAGGTATTATTAGTATTTTATTGATAGATTTTTCTTATTTGTGTAATAAGTGAATATTAAAATAATAACAATCGTATAAAAGTAATGCATTTTCTTCTTTAAATTTATTATTATGAAAAGTGGTAGAATCTTACGAATTTATAATTCGATTCTACAATTACAAATTCAGTTCATTTTTCGATCTCAAGCTGACCCGGCCATTTCACTACCTTGGTGGAAGTGCACCATACTAAGGTGCACTATGCATTGTGGAATTGCTTTGTACCAAGGTGCACGTTGCATTGCGAATGGCCAAAATACAAAATACCGAAGTTGACAATGAATATTGACAGTACACTGTAACACGGTACAACGTGCATGGTGCATAACTGAAGTGCAACATACTAAGGTTGAAAGTACAAGGTGGATGGTGGGAGTCTCAATAGTGATATCAATTGAAATCATAAAGTCCTATGGTTTTACAATTTTAGTGGTGTCGAAAGATTATGATTCCACTCAAAATCGGTGTTTAGTGAAATCAGGAAAAATTGCCCATTTGTCATTTTGTTTCACTAATTTCGCATAGAATAAAAAAAATCTAGGTATTATTAGTAATTTATTGATAGATTTTTGTTATTTGAGTACTAAGTGAATATTAAAATAATAATAATCATATAAAACTAATGCATTTTCTTCTTTAAATTTATTATTATAATTAGTCGTAGAATCTTACAAATTTATAATTCGATTCTACAATTACAAATTAAGTTCATTTTTCGATCTGATGCTTACCCGGCCATATCACTACCTTGGTGAAAGTGCACCATACTTAGGTGCACTATGCATAGTAGAATTGCATAGAGCATAATGAAAGTGAACCATACCATAGTGCGCGGTGCATTGTGAATTGGACAACTGCATTATTCTAATGTGCATGGTGCATAGTGGAAGTTCACCGTACTAAGGTGAAAAGTACAAGGTGTATCGTGGGACTTTGAATAGTGAAATCGATTGAAATCTTAATGTCCTATGGTTTTACGATCTTCGTGGCGTCGATCGATTGTGATTCCACCCAAAATCGGTGGTTAAAGAAATTAGTCAAAATTGTCCATTTTTTATTTTATTTCACTAATTTGGCATAGAATAATAAAAAATATGTGTGTTGTTAGTAAGTTCATAATAGATTTTTTTATTTGAGTAATAAGTGAAAATTAAAATAATAACAATCGTATAAAACTAATGCATTTTATTCTTTAAATTTATAATTATAAAAAGTCATGGAATTTTACGACTTTACGATTTAATTCTACAATTACAGTTTCATTTCATTTTTCGATCTCATGCTGACTCGGCAATTTGACTACCTTTATGGGAATGCACTAAACCAAGGTGTAGTGTGCATAGTGGAATTGCACTATACAAAGGTGCACGTGGTATTGCGAATGGTCGAAATACAAAATATCGAGGTTCACCATTTTTATTGATCGTGCACTGTCACAATGTACAACATGCATGGTCTATAGTGGAAGTGCACCATACTTAGGCAAATTGTGCATAGAGCATAATGAAAGTGAACCATACCATAGTGCGCGGTGCATTGTGAATTGGACAACTGCATCATTCTAATGTGCATGGTGCATAGTGGAAGTTCACCATACTAATGTTAAAGTACAAGGTGTATCGTGGGACATTGAATAGTGAAATCGATTGAAATCTTTAAGTCCTATGGTTTTACAATCTTAGTGCGTCGATCGATTATGATTCCACTCAAAATCGGTGGTTAAATAAATTAGTCAAAATTGTCCATTTTTTATTTTGTTTCACAAATTTGGCATAGAATAATAAAAAATGTGTGTGTTGTTAGTAAGTTAATAATAGATTTTTTTATTTGAGTAATATGTGAAAATTAAAATAATAACAATCGTATAAAACTAATGCATTTTGTTCTTTAAATTTATTATTATAAAAAGTCGTGGAATCTTACGATTTTATGATTTGATTCTACAATTACAGTTTCATTTCATTTTTCGATCTCATGCTGACTCGGCCATTTGACTACCTTTATGGGAATGTACTATACCAAGGTGTAGTGTGCATAGTGGAATGGCACTATACAAAGGTGCACGTGGTATTGGGAATGGTCGAAATACAAAATATCCAGGTTCACCATTTTTATTGATCATGCACTGTAACATTGTACAACATGCATGGTCTATAGTGGAAGTGCACAATACTTAGGCAAATTGTGCATAGAGCATAATGAAAGTGAACCATACCATAGTGCGCGGTGCATTGTGAATTGGACAACTGAATCATTCTAATGTGCATGGTGCATAGTGGAAGTTCACCGTACTAAGGTGAAAAGTACAAGGTGTATCGTGGGACTTCCAATAGTGAAATCGATTGAAATCTTAAAGTCATATGGTTTTACAATGTTAGTGGCGTCGATCGATTATGATTCAACTCAAAATCGGAGGTTAAAGAAATTAGTCAAAATTGTCCATTTTTTATTTTGTTTCACTAATTTGGCATAGAATAATAAAAAATATGTGTGTTGTTACTAAGTTAATAATAGGTTTTTTTCTTTGAGTAATAAGGGAAAATTAAAATAATAACAATCGTATATAACTAATGCATTTTGTTCTTTAAATTTATTATTATAAAAAGTCGTGGAATCCTACAACTTTCCGATTTGATTCTACAATTACAATTTCAGTTCATTTATTTATCTCATGCTTAGGCGGCCATTTGACTACCTTGGTGGGAATGCACTATACCAAGGTGTAGTGTGCATAGTGGAATTGCACAATACAAAGGTGCACGTGGGATTGTGAATGGTCGAAATTCAAAATATCCGGGTTCACCATTTTTATTGAGCGTGCAATCGTAACAATGTATAACATGCATGGTCTATAGTGGAAGTGCACCATACTTAGGCAAATTGTGCATAGAGCATAATGAAAGTGAACCATACAATAGTGCGCGGTGCATTGTGAATTGGACAACTGCATCATTCTAATGTGCATGGTGCATAGTGGAAGTTCACCGTACTAAGGTGAAAAGTACAAGGTGTATCGTGGGACTTTGAATAGTGAAATCGATTGAAATCTTAACGTCCTATGGTTTTACGATCTTAGTGGCGTCGATCGATTATGATTCCACTCAAAATCGGTGGTTAAATAAATTAGTCAAAATTGTCCATTTTTTATTTTGTTTCACAAATTTGGCATAGAATAATAAAAAATGTGTGTTGTTAGTAAGTTAATAATAGATTTTTTTATTTGAGTAATATGTGAAAATTAAAATAATAACAATCGTATAAAACTAATGCATTTTGTTCTTTAAATTTATTATTATAAAAAGTCGTGGAATCTTACGATTTTATGATTTGATTCTACAATTACAGTTTCATTTCATTTTTCGATCTCATGCTGACTCGTCCATTTGACTACCTTTATGGGAATGTACTATACCAAGGTGTAGTGTGCATAGTGGAATGGCACTATACAAAGGTGCACGTGGTATTGTGAATGGTCGAAATACAAAATATCCAGGTTCACCATTTTTATTGATCATGCACTGTAACATTGTACAACATGCATGGTCTATAGTGGAAGTGCACAATACTTAGGCAAATTGTGCATAGAGCATAATGAAAGTGAACCATACCATAGTGCGCGGTGCATTGTGAATTGGACAACTGCATCATTCTAATGTGCATGGTGCATAGTGGAAGTTCACCGTACTAAGGTGAAAAGTACAAGGTGTATCGTGGGACTTCGAATAGTGAAATCGATTGAAATCTTAAAGTCATATGGTTTTACAATCTTAGTGGCGTCGATCGATTATGATTCAACTCAAAATCGGAGGTTAAAGAAATTAGTCATAATTGTCCATTTTTTATTTTGTTTCACTAATTTGGCATAAAATAATAAAAAATATGTGTGTTGTTACTAAGTTAATAATAGGTTTTTTTATTTGAGTAATAAGGGAAAATTAAAATAATAACAATCGTATAAAACTAATGCATTTTGTTCTTTAAATTTATTATTATAAAAAGTCGTGGAATCTTACAACTTTCCGATTTGATTCTACAATTACAATTTCAGTTCATTTATTTATCTCATGCTTAGGCGGCCATTTGACTACCTTGGTGGGAATGCACTATACCAAGGTGTAGTGTGCATAGTGGAATTGCACAATACAAAGGTGCACGTGGGATTGTGAATGGTCGAAATACAAAATATCCAGGTTCACCATTTTTATTGAGCGTGCACTGTAACAATGTATAACATGCATGGTATAAAGTGGAAGTGCACCATACTTAGGCAAATTGTGCATAGAGCATAATGAAAGTGAACCATACAATAGTGCGCGGTGCATTGTGAATTGGACAACTGCATCATTCTAATGTGCATGGTGCATAGTGGAAGTTCACCGTACTAAGGTGAAAAGTACAAGGTGTATCGTGGGACTTTGAATAGTGAAATCGATTGAAATCTTAACGTCCTATGGTTTTACGATCTTAGTGGCGTCGATCGATTATGATTCCACTCAAAATCGGTGGTTAAATAAATTAGTCAAAATTGTCCATTTTTTATTTTGTTTCACAAATTTGGCATAGAATAATAAAAAATGTGTGTTGTTGGTAAGTGAATAATAGATTTTTTTATTTGAGTAAGATGTGAAAATTAAAATAATAACAATCGTATAAAACTAATGCATTTTGTTCTTTAAATTTATTATTATAAAAAGTCGTGGAATCTTACAACTTTCCGATTTGATTCTACAATTACAATTTCAGTTCATTTATTTATCTCATGCTTAGGCGGCCATTTGACTACCTTGGTGGGAATGCACTATACCAAGGTGTAGTGTGCATAGTGGAATTGCACAATACAAAGGTGCACGTGGGATTGTGAATGGTCGAAATACAAAATATCCAGGTTCACCATTTTTATTGAGCGTGCACTGTAACAATGTATAACATGCATGGTATAAAGTGGAAGTGCACCATACTTAGGCAAATTGTGCATAGAGCATAATGAAAGTGAACCATACAATAGTGCGCGGTGCATTGTGAATTGGACAACTGCATCATTCTAATGTGCATGGTGCATAGTGGAAGTTCACCGTACTAAGGTGAAAAGTACAAGGTGTATCGTGGGACTTTGAATAGTGAAATCGATTGAAATCTTAACGTCCTATGGTTTTACGATCTTAGTGGCGTCGATCGATTATGATTCCACTCAAAATCGGTGGTTAAATAAATTAGTCAAAATTGTCCATTTTTTATTTTGTTTCACAAATTTGGCATAGAATAATAAAAAATGTGTGTTGTTGGTAAGTGAATAATAGATTTTTTTATTTGAGTAAGATGTGAAAATTAAAATAATAACAATCGTATAAAACTAATGCATTTTGTTCTTTAAATTTATTATTATAAAAAGTCGTGGAATCTTACGATTTTATGATTTGATTCTACAATTACGCTTTCATTTCATTTTTCGATCTCATGCTGACTCGTCCATTTGACTACCTTTATGGGAATGTACTATACCAAGGTGTAGTGTGCATAGTGGAATGGCCCAATACAAAGGTGCACGTGGTATTGCGAATGGTCGAAATACAAAATATCCAGGTTCACCATTTTTATTGATCATGCACTGTAACATTGTACAACATGCATGGTCTATAGTGGAAGTGCACAATACTTAGGCAAATTGTGCATAGAGCATAATGAAAGTGAATCATACCATAGTGCGCGGTGCATTGTGAATTGGACAACTGCATCATTCTAATGTGCATGGTGCATAGTGGAAGTTCACCGTACTAAGGTGAAAAGTACAAGGTGTATCGTGGGACTTCGAATAGTGAAATCGATTGAAATCTTAAAGTCATATGGTTTTACAATCTTAGTGGCGTCGATCGATTATGATTCAACTCAAAATCGGAGGTTAAAGAAATTAGTCAAAATGTTCCATTTTTTATTTTGTTTCACTAATTTGGCATAGAATAATAAAAAATATGTGTGTTGTTACTAAGTTAATAATAGGTATTTTTATTTGAGTAATAAGGGAAAATTAAAATAATAACAATCGTATAAAATTAATGCATTTTGTTCTTTAAATTTATTATTATAAAAAGTCATGGAATCTTACAACTTTCCGATTTGATTCTACAATTAAAATTTCAGTTCATTTATTTATCTCATGCTTAGGCGGCCATTTGACTACCTTGGTGGGAATGCACTATACCAAGGTGTAGTGTGCATAGTGGAATTGCACAATACAAAGGTGCACGTGGGATTGTGAATGGTCGAAATACAAAATATCCAGGTTCACCATTTTTATTGAGCGTGCACTGTAACAATGTATAACATGCATGGTCTAAAGTGGAAGTGCACCATACTTAGGCAAATTGTGCATAGAGCATAATGAAAGTGAACCATACAATAGTGCGTGGTGCATTGTGAATTGGACAACTGCATCATTCTAATGTGCATGGTGCATAGTGGAAGTTCACCGTACTAAGGTGAAAAGTACAAGGTGTATCGTGGGACTTTGAATAGTGAAATCGATTGAAATCTTAACGTCCTATGGTTTTACGATCTTAGTGGCGTCGATCGATTATGATTCCACTCAAAATCGATGGTTAAATAAATTAGTCAAAATTGTCCATTTTTTATTTTGTTTCACTAATTTGGCATAAAATAATAAAAAATATGTGTGTTGTTACTAAGTTAATAATAGGTTTTTTTATTTGAGTAATAAGGGAAAATTAAAATAATAACAATCGTATAAAACTAATGCATTTTGTTCTTTAAATTTATTATTATAAAAAGTCGTGGAATCTTACGATTTTATGATTTGATTCTACAATTACGGTTTCATTTCATTTTTCGATCTCATGCCGACTCGTCCATTTGACTACCTTTATGGGAATGTACTATACCAAGGTGTAGTGTGCATAGTGGAATGGCACTATACAAAGGTGCACGTGGTATTGTGAATGGTCGAAATACAAAATATCCAGGTTCACCATTTTTATTGATCATGCACTGTAACATTGTACAACATGCATGGTCTATAGTGGAAGTGCACAATACTTAGGCAAATTGTGCATAGAGCATAATGAAAGTGAACCATACCATAGTGCGCGGTGCATTGTGAATTGGACAACTGCATCATTCTAATGTGCATGGTGCATAGTGGAAGTTCACCGTACTAAGGTGAAAAGTACAAGGTGTATCGTGGGACTTCGAATAGTGAAATCGATTGAAATCTTAAAGTCATATGGTTTTACAATCTTAGTGGCGTCGATCGATTATGATTCAACTCAAAATCGGAGGTTAAAGAAATTAGTCATAATTGTCCATTTTTTATTTTGTTTCACTAATTTGGCATAAAATAATAAAAAATATGTGTGTTGTTACTAAGTTAATAATAGGTTTTTTTATTTGAGTAATAAGGGAAAATTAAAATAATAACAATCGTATAAAACTAATGCATTTTGTTCTTTAAATTTATTATTATAAAAAGTCGTGGAATCTTACGATTTTATGATTTGATTCTACAATTACAGTTTCATTTCATTTTTCGATCTCATGCTGACTCGTCCATTTGACTACCTTTATGGGAATGTACTATACCAAGGTGTAGTGTGCATAATGGAATGGCACTATACAAAGGTGCACGTGGTATTGCGAATGGTCGAAATACAAAATATCCAGGTTCACCATTTTTATTGATCATGCACTGTAACATTGTACAACATGCATGGTCTATAGTGGAAGTGCACAATACTTAGGCAAATTGTGCATAGAGCATAATGAAAGTGAACCATACCATAGTGCGCGGTGCATTGTGAATTGGACAACTGCATCATTCTAATGTGCATGGTGCATAGTGGAAGTTCACCGTACTAAGGTGAAAAGTACAAGGTGTATCGTGGGACTTCGAATAGTGAAATCGATTGAAATCTTAAAAGTCATACGGTTTTACAATCTTAGTGGCGTCGATCGATTATGATTCAACTCAAAATCGGAGGTTAAAGAAATTAGTCAAAATTGTCCATTTTTTATTTTGTTTCACTAATTTGGCATAGAATAATAAAAAATATGTGTGTTGTTACTAAGTTAATAATAGGTTTTTTTATTTGAGTAATAAGGGAAAATTAAAATAATAACAATCGTATAAAACTAATGCATTTTGTTCTTTAAATTTATTATTATAAAAAGTCGTGGAATCTTACAACTTTCCGATTTGATTCTACAATTACAATTTCAGTTCATTTATTTATCTCATGCTTAGGCGGCCATTTGACTACCTTGGTGGGAATGCACTATACCAAGGTGTAGTGTGCATAGTGGAATTGCACAATACAAAGGTGCACGTGGGATTGTGAATGGTCGAAATACAAAATATCCAGGTTCACCATTTTTATTGAGCGTGCACTGTAACAATGTATAACATGCATGGTCTAAAGTGGAAGTGCACCATACTTAGGCAAATTGTGCATAGAGCATAATGAAAGTGAACCATACAATAGTGCGCGGTGCATTGTGAATTGGACAACTGCATCATTCTAATGTGCATGGTGCATAGTGGAAGTTCACCGTACTAAGGTGAAAAGTACAAGGTGTATCGTGGGAATTCGAATAGTGAAATCGATTGAAATCTTAAAGTCCTATGGTTTTACAATCTTAGTGGCGTCGATCGATTATGATTCAACTCAAAATCGGTGGTTAAAGAAATTAGTCAAAATTGTCCATTTTTTATTTTGTTTCGCAAATTTGGCATAGAATAATAAAAAATGTGTGTTGTTAGTAAGTTAATAATAGATTTTTTTATTTGAGTAATATGTGAAAATTAAAATAATAACAATCGTATAAAACTAATGCATTTTGTTCTTTTAATTTATTATTATAAAAAGTCGTGGAATCTTACGATTTTATGATTTGATTCTACAATTACAGTTTCATTTCATTTTTCGATCTCATGCTGACTCGTCCATTTGACTACCTTTATGGGAATGTACTATACCAAGGTGTAGTGTGCATAGTGGAATGGCCCAATACAAAGGTGCACGTGGTATTGCGAATGGTCGAAATACAAAATATCGAGGTTCACCATTTTTATTGATCATGCACTGTAACATTGTACAACATGCATGGTCTATAGTGGAAGTGCACAATACTTAGGCAAATTGTGCATAGAGCATAATGAAAGTGAACCATACCATAGTGCGCGGTGCATTGTGAATTGGACAACTGCATCATTCTAATGTGCATGGTGCATAGTGGAAGTTCACCGTACTAAGGTGAAAAGTACAAGGTGTATCGTGGGACTTCGAATAGTGAAATCGATTGAAATCTTAAAGTCATACGGTTTTACAATCTTAGTGGCGTCGATCGATTATGATTCAACTCAAAATCGGAGGTTAAAGAAATTAGTCAAAATTGTCCATTTTTTATTTTGTTTCACTAATTTTGCATAGAATAATAAAAAATATGTGTGTTGTTACTAAGTTAATAATAGGTTTTTTTATTTGAGTAATAAGGGAAAATTAAAATAATAACAATCGTATAAAACTAATGCATTTTGTTCTTTAAATTTATTATTATAAAAAGTCGTGGAATCTTACAACTTTCCGATTTGATTCTACAATTACAATTTCAGTTCATTTATTTATCTCATGCTTAGGCGGCCATTTGACTACCTTGGTGGGAATGCACTATACCAAGGTGTAGTGTGCATAGTGGAATTGCACAATACAAAGGTGCACGTGGGATTGTGCATGGTCGAAATACAAAATATCCAGGTTCACCATTTTTATTGAGCGTGCACTGTAACAATGTATAACATGCATGGTCTAAAGTGGAAGTGCACCATACTTAGGCAAATTGTGCATAGAGCATAATGAAAGTGAACCATACAATAGTGCGCGGTGCATTGTGAATTGGACAACTGCATCATTCTAATGTGCATGGTGCATAGTGGAAGTTCACCGTACTAAGGTGAAAAGTACAAGGTGTATCGTGGGACTTTGAATAGTGAAATCGATTGAAATCTTAACGTCCTATGGTTTTACGATCTTAGTGGCGTCGATCGATTATGATTCCACTCAAAATCGGTGGTTAAATAAATTAGTCAAAATTGTCCATTTTTTATTTTGTTTCACAAATTTGGCATAGAATAATAAAAAATGTGTGTGTTGTTAGTAAGTTAATAATAGATTTTTTTATTTGAGTAATATGTGAAAATTAAAATAATAACAATCGTATAAAACTAATGCATTTTGTTCTTTTAATTTATTATTATAAAAAGTCGTGGCATCTTACGATTTTATGATTTGATTCTACAATTACAGTTTCATTTCATTTTTCGATCTCATGCTGACTCGTCCATTTGACTACCTTTATGGGAATGTACTATACCAAGGTGTAGTGTGCATAATGGAATGGCACTATACAAAGGTGCACGTGGTATTGCGAATGGTCGAAATACAAAATATCCAGGTTCACCATTTTTATTGATCATGCACTGTAACATTGTACAACATGCATGGTCTATAGTGGAAGTGCACAATACTTAGGCAAATTGTGCATAGAGCATAATGAAAGTGAACCATACCATAGTGCGCGGTGCATTGTGAATTGGACAACTGCATCATTCTAATGTGCATGGTGCATAGTGGAAGTTCACCGTACTAAGGTGAAAAGTACAAGGTGTATCGTGGGACTTCGAATAGTGAAATCGATTGAAATCTTAAAGTCATATGGTTTTACAATCTTAGTGGCGTCGATCGATTATGATTCAACTCAAAATCGGAGGTTAAAGAAATTAGTCAAAATTTTCCATTTTTTATTTTGTTTCACTAATTTGGCATAGAATAATAAAAAATATGTGTGTTGTGACTAAGTTAATAATAGGTTTTTTATTTGAGTAATAAGGGAAAATTAAAATAATAACAATCGTATAAAACTAATGCATTTTGTTCTTTAAATTTATTATTATAAAAAGTCGTGGAATCTTACAACTTTCCGATTTGATTCTACAATTAAAATTTCAGTTCATTTATTTATCTCATGCTTAGGCGGCCATTTGACTACCTTGGTGGGAATGCACTATACCAAGGTGTAGTGTGCATAGTGGAATTGCACAATACAAAGGTGCACGTGGGATTGTGAATGGTCGAAATACAAAATATCCAGGTTCACCATTTTTATTGAGCGTGCACAGTAACAATGTATAACATGCATGGTCTATAGTGGAAGTGCACCATACTTAGGCAAATTGTGCATGGAGCATAATGAAAGTGAACCATACAATAGTGCGCGGTGCATTGTGAATTGGACAACTGCATCATTCTAATGTGCATGGTGCATTGTGGAAGTTCACCGTACTAAGGTGAAAAGTACAAGGTGTATCGTGGGACTTTGAATAGTGAAATCGATTGAAATCTTAACGTCCTATGGTTTTACGATCTTAGTGGCGTCGATCGATTATGATTCCACTCAAAATCGGTGGTTAAATAAATTAGTCAAAATTGTCCATTTTTTATTTTGTTTCACAAATTTGGCATAGAATAATAAAAAATGTGTGTTGTTAGTAAGTTAATAATAGATTTTTTTATTTGAGTAATATGTGAAAATTAAAATAATAACAATCGTATAAAACTAATGCATTTTGTTCTTTAAATTTATTATTATAAAATGTCGTGGAATCTTACGATTTTATGATTTGATTCTACAATTACAGTTTCATTTCATTTTTCGATCTCATGCTGACTCGGCCATTTGACTACCTTTATGGGAATGCACTAAACCAAGGTGTATTGTGCATAGTGGAATTGCACTATACAAAGGTGCACGTGGTATTGCGAATGGTCGAAATACAAAATATTCAGGTTCACAATTTTTATTGATCGTGCACTGTAACAATGTACAACATGCATGGTCTATAGTGGAAGTGCACCATACTTAGGCAAATTGTGCATAGAGCATAATGAAAGTGAACCATACCATAGTGCGCGGTGCATTGTGAATTGGACAACTGCATCATTCTAATGTGCATGGTGCATAGTGGAAGTTCACCGTACTAAGGTGAAAAGTACAAGGTGTATCGTGGGACTTCGAATAGTGAAATCGATTGAAATCTTAAAGTCCTATGGTTTTACAATCTTAGTGGCGTCGATCAATTATGATTCAACTCAAAATCGGAGGTTAAAGAAATTAGTAAAAATTGTCCATTTTTTATTTTGTTTCACTAATTTGGCATAGAATAATAAAAAATGTGTGTGTTGTTAGTAAGTTAATAATAGATTTTTTTATTTGAGTAATATGTGAAAATTAAAATAATAACAATCGTATAAAACTAATGCATTTTGTTCTTTAAATTTATTATTATAAAAAGTCGTGGAATCTTACGATTTTATGATTTGTTTCTACAATTATAGTTTCATTTCATTTTTCGATCTCATGCTGACTCGGCCATTTGACTACCTTTATGGGAATGTACTATACCAAGGTGTAGTGTGCATAGTGGAATGACACTATACAAAGGTGCACGTGGTATTACGAATGGTCGAAATACAAAATATCCAGGTTCACCATTTTTATTGATCATGCACTGTAACATTGTACAACATGCATGGTCTATAGTGGAAGTGCACAATACTTAGGAAAATTGTGCATAGAGCATAATGAAAGTGAACAATACCATAGTGCGCGGTGCATTGTGAATTGGACAACTGCATCATTCTAATGTGCATGGTGCATAGTGGAAGTTCACCGTACTAAGGTGAAAAGTACAAGGTGTATCGTGGGACTTCGAATAGTGAAATCGATTGAAATCTTAAAGTCCTATGGTTTTACAATCTTAGTGGCGTCGATCGATTATGATTCAACTCAAAATCGGAGGTTAAAGAAATTAGTAAAAATTGTCCATTTTTTATTTTGTTTCACTAATTTGGCATAGAATAATAAAAAATGTGTGTGTTGTTAGTAAGTTAATAATAGATTTTTTTATTTGAGTAATATGTGAAAATTAAAATAATAACAATCGTATAAAACTAATGCATTTTGTTCTTTAAATTTATTATTATAAAAAGTCGTGGAATCTTACGATTTTATGATTTGTTTCTACAATTACAATTTCAGTTCATTTATTTATTTCATGCTTAGGCGGCCATTTGACTACCTTGGTGGGAATGCACTATACCAAGGTGTAGTGTGCATAGTGGAATTGCACAATACAAAGGTGCACGTGGGATTGTGAATGGTCGAAATACAAAATATCCAGGTTCACCATTTTTATTGAGCGTGCACTGTAACAATGTATAACATGCATGGTCTATAGTGGAAGTGCACCATACTTAGGCAAATTGTGCATAGAGCATAATGAAAGTGAACCATACAATAGTGCGCGGTGCATTGTGAATTGGACAACTGCATCATTCTAATGTGCATGGTGCATAGTGGAAGTTCACCGTACTAAGGTGAAAAGTACAAGGTGTATCGTGGGACTTTGAATAGTGAAATCGATTGAAATCTTAACGTCCTATGGTTTTACGATCTTAGTGGCGTCGATCGATTATGATTCCACTCAAAATCGGTGGTTAAAAAAATTAGTCAAAATTGTCCATTTTTTATTTTGTTTCACAAATTTGGCATAGAATAATAAAAATGTGTGTGTTGTTAGTAAGTTAATAATAGATTTTTTTATTTGAGTAATAAGTGAAACTTAAAATAATAACAATCGTATAAAACTAATGCATTTTGTTCTTTAAATTTATTATTATAAAAAGTCGTGGAATCTTACAATTTTACGATTTGATTCTACAATTACAGTTTCATTTCATTTTTCGATCTCATGCCGACTCGGCCATTTGACTACCTTTATTGGAATGCACTAACCCAAGGTGTAGTGTGCATAGTGGAATTGCACTATACAAAGGTGCACGTGGTATTGCGAATGCTCGAAATACAAAATATTCAGGTTCACAATTTTTATTGATCGTGCACTGTAACAATGTACAACATGCATGGTCTATAGTGGAAGTGCACCATACTTAGGCAAATTGTACATAGAGCATAATGAAAGTGAACCATACCATAGTGCGCGGTGCATTGTGAATTGGACAAGCGCATCATTCTAATGTGCATGGTGCATAGTGGAAGTTCACCGTACTAAGGTGAAAAGTACAAGGTGTATCGTGGGACTTCGAATAGTGAAATCGATTGAAATCTTAAAGTCCTATGGTTTTACAATCTTAGTGGCGTCGATCGATTATGATTCAACTCAAAATCAGTGGTTAAAGAAATTAGTCGAAATTGTCCATTTTTTATTTTGTTTCACTAATTTTGCATAGAATAATAAAAAATATGTGTGTTGTTAGTAAGTTAATAATAGGTTTTTTATTTGAGTAATAAGGGAAAATTAAAATAATAACAATCGTATAAAACTAAAGCAATTTGTTCTTTAAATTTATTATTATAAAAAGTCGTGGAATCTTACGACTTTACGATTTGATTCTACAATTACAGTTTCATTTCATTTTTCGATCTCATACTGACTCGGCCATTTGACTACCTTTATGGGAATGTACTATACCATGGTGTAGTGTGCATAGTGGAATGGCATTATACAAAGGTGCACGAATGGTCGAAATACAAAATATCCAGGTTCACCATTTTTATTGATCATGCACTGTAACAATGTACAACATGCATGGTCTATAGTGGAAGTGCACAATACTTAGGCAAATTGTGCATAGAGCATAATGAAAGTGAACCATACCATGGTGCGCGGTGCATTGTGAATTGGACAAGCGCATCATTCTAATGTGCATGGTGCATAGTGGAAGTTCACCGTACTAAGGTGAAACGTACAAGGTGTATCGTGCGACTTTGAATAGTGAAATCGATTGAAATCTTAACGTCCTATGGTTTTACGATCTTAGTGGCGTCGATCGATTATGATTCCACTCAAAATCGGTGGTTAAATAAATTAGTCAAAATAGTCTAGTTTTTATTTTGTTTCACTAATTTGGCATAGAATAATAAAAAATGTGTGTCTTGTTAGTAAGTTAATAATAGATTTTTTTTATTTGAGTAATAAGCTAAAATTAAAATAATAACAATCTTATAAAACTAATGCATTTTGTTCTTTAAATTTATTATTATAAAAAGTCGTGGAATCTTACGATTTTATGATTTGTTTCTACAATTACAATTTCAGTTCATTTATTTATTTCATGCTTAGGCGGCCATTTGACTACCTTGGTGGGAATGCACTATACCAAGGTGTAGTGTGCATAGTGGAATTGCACAATACAAAGGTGCACGTGGGATTGTGAATGGTCGAAATACAAAATATCCGGGTTCACCATTTTTATTGAGCGTGCACTTTGTAACAATGTATAACATGCATGGTCTATAGTGGAAGTGCACCATACTTAGGCAAATTGTGCATAGAGCATAATGAAAGTGAACCATACAATAGTGCGCGGTGCATTGTGAATTGGACAAGCGCATCATTCTAATGTGCATGGTGCATAGTGGAAGTTCACCGTACTAAGGTGAAAAGTACAAGGTGTATCGTGGGACTTTGAATAGTGAAATCGATTGAAATCTTAACGTCCTATGGTTTTACGATCTTAGTGGCGTCGATCGATTATGATTCCACTCAAAATCGGTGGTTAAAAAAATTAGTCAAAATTGTCCATTTTTTATTTTGTTTCACAAATTTGGCATAGAATAATAAAAATGTGTGTGTTGTTAGTAAGTTAATAATAGATTTTTTTATTTGAGTAATAAGTGAAACTTAAAATAATAACAATCGTATAAAACTAATGCATTTTGTTCTTTAAATTTATTATTATAAAAAGTCGTGGAATCTTACAATTTTACGATTTGATTCTACAATTACAGTTTCATTTCATTTTTCGATCTCATGCTGACTCGGCCATTTGACTACCTTTATTGGAATGCACTAACCCAAGGTGTAGTGTGCATAGTGGAATTGCACTATACAAAGGTGCACGTGGTATTGCGAATGCTCGAAATACAAAATATTCAGGTTCACAATTTTTATTGATCGTGCACTGTAACAATGTACAACATGCATGGTCTATAGTGGAAGTGCACCATACTTAGGCAAATTGTACATAGAGCATAATGAAAGTGAACCATACCATAGTGCGCGGTGCATTGTGAATTGGACAACTGCATCATTCTAATGTGCATGGTGCATAGTGGAAGTTCACCGTACTAAGGTGAAAAGTACAAGGTGTATCGTGGGACTTCGAATAGTGAAATCGATTGAAATCTTAAAGTCCTATGGTTTTACAATCTTAGTGGCGTCGATCGATTATGATTCAACTCAAAATCAGTGGTTAAAGAAATTAGTCAGAATTGTCCATTTTTTATTTTGTTTCACTAATTTTGCATAGAATAATAAAAAATATGTGTGTTGTTAGTAAGTTAATAATAGGTTTTTTATTTGAGTAATAAGGGAAAATTAAAATAATAACAATCGTATAAAACTAAAGCAATTTGTTCTTTAAATTTATTATTATAAAAAGTCGTGGAATCTTACGACTTTACGATTTGATTCTACAATTACAGTTTCATTTCATTTTTCGATCTCATACTGACTCGGCCATTTGACTACCTTTATGGGAATGTACTATACCATGGTGTAGTGTGCATAGTGGAATGGCATTATACAAAGGTGCACGAATGGTCGAAATACAAAATATCCAGGTTCACCATTTTTATTGATCATGCACTGTAACAATGTACAACATGCATGGTCTATAGTGGAAGTGCACAATACTTAGGCAAATTGTGCATAGAGCATAATGAAAGTGAACCATACCATGGTGCACGGTGCATTGTGAATTGGACAAGCGCATCATTCTAATGTGCATGGTGCATAGTGGAAGTTCACCGTACTAAGGTGAAACGTACAAGGTGTATCGTGCGACTTTGAATAGTGAAATCGATTGAAATCTTAACGTCCTATGGTTTTACGATCTTAGTGGCGTCGATCGATTATGATTCCACTCAAAATCGGTGGTTAAATAAATTAGTCAAAATAGTCTAGTTTTTATTTTGTTTCACTAATTTGGCATAGAATAATAAAAAATGTGTGTCTTGTTAGTAAGTTAATAATAGATTTTTTTTATTTGAGTAATAAGCTAAAATTAAAATAATAACAATCTTATAAAACTAATGCATTTTGTTCTTTAAATTTATTATTATAAAAAGTCGTGGAATCTTACAACTTTACGATTTGATTCTACAATTACAATTTCAGTTCATTTTTTATCTCATGCTTAGGCGGCCATTTGACTACCTTGGTGGGAATGCACTATACCAAGGTGTAGTGTGCATAGTGGAATTGCACAATACAAAGGTGCACGTGGTATTGCGAATGGTCGAAATACAAAATATCCAGGTTCGCCATTTTTATTGAGCGTGCACTGTAACAATGTATAACATGCATGGTCTATAGTGGAAGTGCACCATACTTTGGCAAATTGTGCATAGAGCATAATGAAAGTGAACCATACCATAGTGCGCGGTGCATTGTGAATTGGACAAGTGCATCATTCTAATGTGCATGGTGCATAGTGGAAGTTCACCGTACTACGGTGAAAAGTACAAGGTGTATGGTGGGACTTTGAATAGTGAAATCGATTGAAATCTTAAACTCCTATGGTTTTACGATCTTAGTGGCGTCGATCGATTATAATTCCACTCAAAATTGGTGGTTAAATAAATTAGTCAAAATTGTCCATTTTTATTTTGTTTCACAAATTTGGCATAGAATAATAAAAAATGTGTGTTGTTAGTAAGTTAATAATAGGTTTTTTTATTTGAGTAATAAGGGAAAATTAAAATAATAACAATCGTATAAAACTAATGCATTTTGTTCTTTAAATTTATTATTATAAAAAGTCGTGGAATCTTACAACTTTCCGATTTGATTCTACAATTACAATTTCAGTTCATTTATTTATCTCATGCTTAGGCGGCCATTTGACTACCTTGGTGGGAATGCACTATACCAAGGTGTAGTGTGGATAGTGGAATTTCACAATACAAAGGTGCACGTGGGATTGTGAATGGTCGAAATACAAAATATCCAGGTTCACCATTTTTATTGAGCGTGCACTGTAACAATGTATAACATGCATGGTCTATAGTGGAAGTGCACCATACTTAGGCAAATTGTGCATAGAGCATAATGAAAGTGAACCATACAATAGTGCGCGGTGCATTGTGAATTGGACAACTGTATCATTCTAATGTGCATGGTGCATAGTGGAAGTTCACCGTACTAAGGTGAAAAGTACAAGGTGTATCGTGGGACTTTGAATAGTGAAATCGATTGAAATCTTAACGTCCTATGGTTTTACGATCTTAGTGGCGTCGATCGATTATAATTCCACTCAAAATTGGTGGTTAAATAAATTAGTCAAAATTGTCCATTTTTATTTTGTTTCACAAATTTGGCATAGAATAATAAAAAATGTGTGTTGTTAGTAAGTTAATAATAGATTTTTTTATTTGAGTAATATGTGAAAATTAAAATAATAACAATCGTATAAAACTAATGCATTTTGTTCTTTAAATTTATTATTATAAAAAGTCGTGGAATCTTACGATTTTATGATTTGATTCTACAATTACGAGTTTCATTTCATTTTTCGATCTCATGCTTGACTCGGCCATTTGACTACCTTTATGGGAATGCACTAAACCAAGGTGTATTGTGCATAGTGGAATTGCACTATACAAAGGTGCACGTGGTATTGCGAATGGTCGAAATACAAAATATTCAGGTTCACAATTTTTATTGATCGTGCACTGTAACAATGTACAACATGCATGGTCTATAGTGGAAGTGCACCATACTTAGGCGAATTGTGCATAGAGCATAATGAAAGTGAACCATACCATAGTGCGCGGTGCATTGTGAATTGGACAACTGCATCATTCTAATGTGCATGGTGCATAGTGGAAGTTCACCGTACTAAGGTGAAAAGTACAAGGTGTATCGTGGGACTTCGAATAGTGAAATCGATTGAAATCTTAAAGTCCTATGGTTTTACAATCTTAGTGGCGTCGATCGATTATGATTCAACTCAAAATCGGAGGTTAAAGAAATCAGTAAAAATTGTCCATTTTTATTTTGTTTCACTAATTTGGCATAGAATAATAAAAAATATGTGTGTTGTTAGTTAGTTAATAATAGGTTTTTTTATTTGAGTAATAAGGGAAAATTAAAATAATAACAATCGTATAAAACTAATGCATTTTGTTCTTTAAATTTATTATTATAAAAAGTCGTGGAATCTTACAACTTTACGATTTGATTCTACAATTACAATTTCAGTTCATTTTTTTATCTCATGCTTAGGCGGCCATTTGACTACCTTGGTGGGAATGCACTATACCAAGATGTAGTGTGCATAGTGGAATTGCACAATACAAAGGTGCACGTGGCATTGCGAATGGTCGAAATACAAAATATCCAGGTTCACCATTTTTATTGAGCGTGCACTGTAACAGTGTATAACATGCATGGTCTAAAGTGGAAGTGCACCATACTTAGGCAAATTATGCATAGAGCATAATGAAAGTGAACCATACCATAGTGCGCGGTGCATTGTGAATTCGACAACTGCATCATTCTAATGTGCATGGTGCATAGTGGAAGTTCACCGTACTAAGGTGAAAAGTACAAGGTGTATCGTGGGACTTTGAATAGTGAAATCGATTGAAATCTTAACGTCCTATGGTTTTACGATCTTAGTGGCGTTGATCGATTCTGATTCCACTCAAAATCGGTGGTTAAATAAATTAGTCAAAATTGTCCATTTTTTATTTTGTTTCACAAATGTGGCATAGAATAATAAAAATGTGTGTGTTGTTAGTAAGTTAATAATAGGTTTTTTTATTTAAGTAATAAGTGAAACTTAAAATAATAACAATCGTATAAAATTAATGCATTTTGTTCTTTAAATTTATTATTATAAAAAGTCGTGGAATCTTACGACTTTACGATTTGATTCTACAATTACAGTTTCATTTCATTTTTCGATCTCATACTGACTCGGCCATTTGACTACCTTTATGGGAATGTACTATACCATGGTGTAGTGTGCATAGTGGAATGGCATTATACAAAGGTGCACGAATGGTCGAAATACAAAATATCCAGGTTCACCATTTTTATTGATCGTGCATTGTAACAATGTACAACATGCATGGTCTATAGTGGAAGTGCACAATACTGAGGCAAATTGTGCATAGAGCATAATGAAAGTGAACCATACCATGGTGCGCGGTGCATTGTGAATTGGACAACTGCATCATTCTAATGTGCATGGTGCATAGTGGAAGTTCACCGTACTAAGGTGAAACGTACAAGGTGTATCGTGCGACTTTGAATAGTGAAATCGATTGAAATCTTAACGTCCTATGGTTTTACGATCTTAGTGGCGTCGATCGATTATGATTCCACTCAAAATCGGTGGTTAAATAAATTAGTCAAAATAGTCCAGTTTTTATTTTGTTTCCCTAATTTGGCATAGAATAATAAAAAATGTGTGTCTTGTTAGTAAGTTAATAATAGATTTTTTTTATTTGAGTAATAAGCTAAAATTAAAATAATAACAATCTTATAAAACTAATGCGTTTTGTTCTTTAAATTTATTATTATAAAAAGTCGTGGAATCTTACAACTTTACGATTTGATTCTACAATTACAATTTCAGTTCATTTTTTTATCTCATGCTTAGGCGGCCATTTGACTACCTTGGTGGGAATGCACTATACCAAGGTGTAGTGTGCATAGTGGAATTGCATAATACAAAGGTGCACGTGGTATTGCGAATGGTCGAAATACAAAATATCCAGGTTCACCATTTTTATTGAGTGTGCACTCTAACAATGTATAACATGCATGGTCTATAGTGGAAGTGCACCATACTTAGGCAAATTGTGCATAGAGCATAATGAAAGTGAACCATACCATAGTGCGCGGTGCATTGTGAATTGGACAACTGCATCATTCTAATGTGCATGGTGCATAGTGGAAGTTCACCGTACTAAGGTGAAAAGTACAAGGTGTATCGTGGGACTTTGAATAGTGAAATCGATTGAAATCTTAAAGTTCTATGGTTTTACAATCGTAGTGGCGTCGATCGATTATGATTCCACTCAAAATCGGTGGTTAAAGAAATTAGTCAAAATTGTCCATTTTTTATTTTGTTTCACTAATTTGGCATAGAATAATAAAAAATATGTGTGTTGTTAGTAAGTTAATAATAGGTTTTTTTATTTGAGTAATAAGGGAAAATTAAAATAATAACAATCGTATAAAACTAATGCAATTTGTTCTTTAAATTTATTATTATAAAAAGTCGTGGAATCTTACGACTTTACGATTTGATTCTACAATTACAGTTTCATTTCATTTTTCGATCTCGTACTGACTCGGCCATTTGACTACCTTTATGGGAATGTACTATACCATGGTGTAGTGTGCATAGTGGAATGGCATTATACAAAGGTGCACGAATGGTCGAAATACAAAATATCCAGGTTCACCATTTTTATTGATCGTGCACTGTAACAATGTACAACATGCATGGTCTATAGTGGAAGTGCACAATACTTAGGCAAATTGTGCATAGAGCATAATGAAAGTGAACCATACCATGGTGCGCGGTGCATTGTGAATTGGACAACTGCATCATTCTAATGTGCATGGTGCATAGTGGAAGTTCACCGTACTAAGGTGAAAAGTACAAGGTGTATCGTGGGACTTTGAATAGTGAAATCGATTGAAATCTTAAAGTCCTATGGTTTTACAATCGTAGTGGCGTCGATCGATTATGATTCCACTCAAAATCGGTGGTTAAAGAAATTAGTCAAAATTGTCCATTTTTTATTTTGTTTCACTAATTTGGCATAGAATAATAAAAAATATGTGTGTTGTTAGTAAGTTAATAATAGGTTTTTTTATTTGAGTAATAAGGGAAAATTAAAATAATAACAATCGTATAAAACTAATGCATTTTGTTCTTTAAATTTATTATTATAAAAAGTCGTGGAATCTTACGACTTTACGATTTGATTCTACAATTACGCTTTCATTTCATTTTTCGATCTCATGCTGACTCGGCATTTGACTACCTTTATGGGAATGTACTATACCATGGTGTAGTGTGCATAGTGGAATGGCATTATACAAAGGTGCACGTGGTATTGCGAATGGTCGAAATACAAAATATCCAGGTTCACCATTTTTATTGATCGTGCACTGTAACAATGTACAACATGCATGGTCTATAGTGGAAGTGCACAATACTTAGGCAAATTGTGCATAGAGCATAATGAAAGTGAACCATACCATAGTGCCCGGTGCATTGTGAATTGGACAACTGCATCATTCTAATGTGCATGGTGCATAGTGGAAGTTCACCTTACTAAGGTGAAACGTACAAGGTGTATCGTGCGACTTTGAATAGTGAAATCGATTGAAATCTTAACGTCCTATGGTTTTACGATCTTAGTGGCGTCGATCGATTATGATTCCACTCAAAATAGGTGGTTAAATAAATTAGTCAAAATAGTCCAGTTTTTATTTTGTTTCACTAATTTGGCATAGAATAATAAAAAATGTGTGTCTTGTTAGTAAGTTAATAATAGATTTTTTTTATTTGAGTAATAAGCTAAAATTAAAATAATAACAATCTTATAAAACTAATGCATTTTGTTCTTTAAATTTATTATTATAAAAAGTCGTGGAATCTTACAAGTTTACGATTTGATTCTACAATTACAATTTCAGTTCATTTTTTTATCTCATGCTTAGGCGGCCATTTGACTACCTTGGTGGGAATGCACTATACCAAGGTGTAGTGTGCATAGTGGAATTGCACAATACAAAGGTGCACGTGGTATTGCGAATGGTCGAAATACAAAATATCCAGGTTCACCATTTTTATTGAGCGTGCACTGTAACAATGTATAACATGCATGGTCTATAGTGGAAGTGCACCATACTTAGGCAAATTGTGCATAGAGCATAATGAAAGTGAACCATACCATAGTGTGCGGTGCATTGTGAATTGGACAACTGCATCATTCTAATGTGCATGGTGCATAGTGGAAGTTCACCGTACTAAGGTGAAAAGTACAAGGTGTATCGTGGGACTTTGAATAGTGAAATCGATTGAAATCTTAAAGTCCTATGGTTTTACAATCGTAGTGGCGTCGATCGATTATGATTCCACTCAAAATCGGTGGTTAAAGAAATTAGTCAAAATTGTCCATTTTTTATTTTGTTTCACTAATTTGGCATAGAATAATAAAAAATATGTGTGTTGGTAGTAAGTCAATAATAGGTTTTTTTATTTGAGTAATAAGGGAAAATTAAAATAATAACAATCGTATAAAACTAATGCATTTTGTTCTTTAAATTTATTATTATAAAAAGTCGTGGAATCTTACGACTTTACGATTTGATTCTACAATTACGGTTTCATTTCATTTTTCGATCTCATGCTTGACTCGGCATTTGACTACCTTTATGGGAATGTACTATACCATGGTGTAGTGTGCATAGTGGAATGGCATTATACAAAGGTGCACGTGGTATTGCGAATGGTCGAAATAAAAAATATCCAGGTTCACCATTTTTATTGATCGTGCACTGTAACAATGTACAACATGCATGGTCTATAGTGGAAGTGCACAATACTTAGGCAAATTGTGCATAGAGCATAATGAAAGTGAACCATACCATAGTGCCGGTGCATTGTGAATTGGACAAGCGCATCATTCTAATGTGCATGGTGCATAGTGGAAGTACACCGTACTAAGGTGAAACGTACAAGGTGTATCGTGCGACTTTGAATAGTGAAATCGATTGAAATCTTAACGTCCTATGGTTTTACGATCTTAGTGGCGTCGATCGATTATGATTCCACTCAAAATCGGTGGTTAAATAAATTAGTCAAAATAGTCAAGTTTTTATTTTGTTTCACTAATTGGGCATAGAATAATAAAAAATGTGTGTCTTGTTAGTAAGTTAATAATAGATTTTTTTTATTTGAGTAATAAGCTAAAATTAAAATAATAACAATCTTATAAAACTAATGCATTTTGTTCTTTAAATTTATTATTATAAAAAGTCGTGGAATCTTACAACTTTACGATTTGATTCTACAATTACAATTTCAGTTCATTTTTTTATCTCATGCTTAGGCGGCCATTTGACTACCTTGGTGGGAATGCACTATACCAAGGTGTAGTGTGCATAGTGGAATTGCACAATACAAAGGTGCACGTGGTATTGCGAATGGTCGAAATACAAAATATCCGGGTTCACCATTTTTATTGAGCGTGCACCTGTAACAATGTATAACATGCATGGTCTATAGTGGAAGTGCACCATACTTAGGCAAATTGTGCATAGAGCATAATGAAAGTGAACCATACCATAGTGTGCGGTGCATTGTGAATTGGACAACTGCATCATTCTAATGTGCATGGTGCATATTGGAAGTTCACCGTACTAAGGTGAAAAGTACAAGGTGTATCGTGGGACTTTGAATAGTGAAATCGATTGAAATCTTAAAGTCCTATGGTTTTACAATCGTAGTGGCGTCGATCGATTATGATTCCACTCAAAATCGGTGGTTAAAGAAATTAGTCAAAATTGTCCATTTTTTATTTTGTTTCACTAATTTGGCATAGAATAATAAAAAATATGTGTGTTGTTAGTAAGTTAATAATAGGTTTTTTTATTTGAGTAATAAGGGAAAATTAAAATAATAACAATCGTATAAAACTAATGCATTTTGTTCTTTAAATTTATTATTATAAAAAGTCGTGGAATCTTACGACTTTACGATTTGATTCTACAATTACAGTTTCATTTCATTTTTCGATCTCATGCTAACTCGGCATTTGACTACCTTTATGGGAATGTACTATACCATGGTGTAGTGTGCATAGTGGAATGGCATTATACAAAGGTGCACGTGGTATTGCGAATGGTCGAAATACAAAATATCCAGGTTCACAATTTTTATTGATCGTGCACTGTAACAATGTATAACATGCATGGTCTATAGTGGAAGTGCACCCAACTTAGGCAAATTTTGCATAGAGCATAATGAAAGTGAACCATACCATAGTGCGCGGTGCATTGTGAATTGGAAAACGCATCATTCTAATGTACATGGTGCATAGTGGAAGTTCACCGTACTAAGGTGAAAAGTACAAGGTGTATCATGGGACTTTGAATAGTGAAATCGATTGAAATCTTAACGTCCTATAGTTTTACGATCTTAGTGGCGTCGATCGATTATGATTCCACTCAATATCGGTGGTTAAATAAATTAGTCAAAATTGTCCATTTTTTATTTTGTTTCACAAATTTTGCATAGAATAATAAAAAATATGTGTGTTGTTAGTAAGTTAATAATAGATTTTTTTATTTGAGTAATAAGTGAAAATTAAAATAATAACAATCGTATAAAACTAATGTATTTTGTTCTTTAAATTTATTATTATAAAAGGTCGTGGAATCTTACGACTTTACGATTTGATTCTACAAATACCATTTCAGTTCATTTTTTGATCTCATGCTCACTCGGCCATTTGACTACCTTTATGGGAATGCACTAAACCAAGGTGTCGTGTGCATAGTGGAATTGCACTATACAAAGGTGCACGTGGTATTGCGAATGGTCGAAATACAAAATATTCGGGTTCACAATTTTTATTGATCGTGCACCGTAACAATGTACAACATGCATGGTCTATAGTGGAAGTGCACCATACTTAGGCAAATTTTGCATAGAGCATAATGAAAGTGAACCATACCATAGTGCGCGGTGCATTGTGAATTGGAAAACTGCATCATTCTAATGTACATGGTGCATAGTGGAAGTTCACCGTACTAAGGTGAAAAGTACAAGGTGTATCGTGGGACTTTGAATAGTGAAATCGATTGAAATCTTAACGTCCTATGGTTTTACGATCTTATTGGCGTCGATCGATTATGATTCCACTCAATATCGGTGGTTAAATAAATTAGTCAAAATTGTCCATTTTTTATTTTGTTTCACAAATTTTGCATAGAATAATAAAAAATATGTGTGTTGTTAGTAAGTTAATAATAGGTTTTTTTATTTGAGTAATAAGGAAAAATTAAAATAATAACAATCGTATAAAACTAATGCATTTTGTTCTTTAAATTTATTATTATAAAAAGTCGTGGAATCTTACGACTTTACGATTTGATTCTACAAATACCATTTCAGTTCATTTTTTGATCTCATGCTCACTCGGCCATTTGACTACCTTTATTGGAATGCACTAAACCAATGTGTAGTGTGCATAGTGGAATTGCACTATACAAAGGTGCACGTGGTATTGCGAATGGTCGAAATACATAATATTCAGGTTCACAATTTTTATTGATCGTGCACTGTAACAATGTACAACATGCATGGTCTATAGTGGAAGTGCACAATACTTAGGCAAAATTGTGCATAGAGCATAATGAAAGTGAACCATACCATAGTGCGCGGTGCATTGTGAATTGGACAACTCGCATCATTCTAATGTGCATGGTGCATAGTGGAAGTTCACCGTACTAAGGTGAAAGGTATAAGGTGTATCGTGGGACTTTGAATGGTGAAATCGATTGAAATCTTAAAGTCCTATTGTTTTACAATCTTAGTGGCGTCGATCGATTATGATTCCACTCAAAATCGGTGGTTAAAGAAATTAGTAAAAATTGTCCATTTTTTATTTTGTTTCACTAATTTGGCATAGAATAATAAAAAATATGTGTGTTTTTAGTAAGTTAATAATAGGTTTTTTTATTTGAGTAATAAGGAAAAATTAAAATAATAACAATCGTATAAAACTAATGCATTTTGTTCTTTAAATTTATTATTATAAAAAGTCGTGGAATCTTACAACTTTACGATTTGATTCTACAATTACAATTTCAGTTCATTTTTTTATCTCATGCTTAGGCGGCCATTTGACTACCTTGGTAGGAATGCACTATACCAAGGTGTAGTGTACATAGTGGAATTGCACAATACAAAGGTGCACGTGGTATTGCGAATGGTCGAAATACAAAATATCCAGGTTCACCATTTTTATTGAGCGTGCACTGTAACAATGTATAACATGTATGGTCTATAGTGGAAGTGCACCATACTTAGGCAAATTGTGCATAGAGCATAATGAAAGTGAACCATACCATAGTGCGCGGTGCATTGTGAATTGGACAAGCGCATCATTCTAATGTGCATGGTGCATATTGGAAGTTCACCGTACTAAGGTGAAAAGTACAAGGTGTATCGTGGGACTTTGAATAGTGAAATCGATTGAAATCTTAACGTCCTATGGTTTTACGATCTTAGTGGCGTCAATCGATTATGATTCCACTCAATATCGGTGGTTAAATAAATTAGTCAAAATTGTCCATTTTTTATTTTGTTTCACAAATTTGGCATAGAATAATAAAAAATATGTGTGTTGTTAGTAAGTTAATAATAGATTTTTTTATTTGAGTAATAAGTGAAAATTAAAATAATAACAATCGAATAAAACTAATGCATTTTGTTCTTTAAATTTATTATTATAAAAAGTCGTGGAATCTTACGACTTTACGATTTGATTCTACAAATACCATTTTAGTTCATTTTTTGACCTCATGCTCACTCGGCCATTTGACTACCTTTATGGGGATGCACTAAACCAAGGTGTAGTGTGCATAGTGGAATTGCACTATACAAAGGTGCACGTGGTATTGCGAATGGTCAAAATACAAAATATTCAGGTTCACAATTTTTATTGATCGTGCACTGTAACAATGTACAACATGCATGGTCTATAGTGGAAGTGCACCATACTTAGGCAAATTTTGCATAGAGCATAATGAAAGTGAACCATACCATAGTGCGCGGTGCATTGTGAATTGGACACTTGCATCATTCTAATGTGCATGGTGCATAGTGGAAGTTCACCATACTAAGGTGAAAAGTACAAGGTGTATCGTGGGACTTTGAATAGTGAAATCGATTGAAATCTTAACGTCCTATGGTTTTACGATCTTAGTGGCGTCGATCGATTATGATTCCACTCAATATCGGTGGTTAAATAAATTTGTCAACATTGTCCATTTTTTATTTTGTTTCACAAATTTGGCATAGAATAATAAAAAATATGTGTGTTGTTAGTAAGTTAATAATAGATTTTTTTATTTGAGTAATAAGTGAAAATTAAAATAATAACAATCGAATAAAACTAATGCATTTTGTTCTTTAAATTTATTATTATAAAAAGTCGTGGAATCTTACGACTTTACGATTTGATTCTACAAATACCATTTCGGTTCATTTTTTGACCTCATGCTCACTCGGCCATTTGACTACCTTTATGGGAATGCACTAAACCAAGGTGTAGTGTGCATAGTGGAATTGCACTATACAAAGGTGCACGTGGTATTGCGAATGGTCCAAATACAAAATATTCGAGTTCACAATTTTTATTGATCGTGCATTGTAACAATTTACAACATGCATGGTCTATAGTGGAAGTGCACCATACTTAGGCAAATTTTGCATAGAGCATAATGAAAGTGAACCACACCATAGTGCGCGGTGCATTGTGAATTGGACAACTGCATCATTCTAATGTGCATGGTGCATAGTGGAAGTTCACCGTACTAAGGTGAAAAGTACAAGGTGTATCGTGGGACTTTGAATAGTGAAATCGATTGAAATCTTAACGTCCTATGGTTTTACGATCTTAGTGGCGTCGATCGATTATGATTCCACTCAATATCGGTGGTTAAATAAATTAGTCAAAATTGTCCATTTTTTATTTTGTTTCACAAATTTGGCATAGAATAATAAAAAATATGTGTGTTGTTAGTAAGTTAATAATAGATTTTTTTATTTGAGTAATAAGTGAAAATTAAAATAATAACAATCGAATAAAACTAATGCATTTTGTTCTTTAAATTTATTATTATAAAAAGTCGTGGAATCTTACGACTTTACGATTTGATTCTACAAATACCATTTCGGTTCATTTTTTGACCTCATGCTCACTCGGCCATTTGACTACCTTTATGGGAATGCACTAAACCAAGGTGTAGTGTGCATAGTGGAATTGCACTATACAAAGGTGCACGTGGTATTGCGAATGGTCGAAATACAAAATATTCAGGTTCACCATTTTTATTGATCGTGCACTGTAACAATGTACAACATGCATGGTCTATAGTGGAAGTGCACCAAAATTAGGCAAATTTTGCATAGAGCATAATGAAAGTGAACCATACCATAGTGCCCGGTGCATTGTGAATTGGACAACTGCATCATTCTAATGTGCATGGTGCATAGTGGAAGTTCACCGTACTGAGGTGAAAAGTACAAGGTGTATCGTGGGACTTTGAATAGTGAAATCGATTGAAATCTTAACGTCCTATGGTTTTACGATCTTAGTGGCGTCGATCGATTATGATTCCACTCAATATCGGTGGTTAAATAAATTAGTCAAAATTGTCCATTTTTTATTTTGTTTCACAAATTTGGCATAGAATAATAAAAAATATGTGTGTTGTTAGTAAGTTAATAATAGATTTTTTTATTTGAGTAATAAGTGAAAATTAAAATAATAACAATCGAATAAAACTAATGCATTTTGTTCTTTAAATTTATTATTATAAAAAGTCGTGGAATCTTACGACTTTACGATTTGATTCTACAAATACCATTTCAGTTCATTTTTTGACTTCATGCTCACTCGGCCATTTGACTACCTTTATGGGAATGCACTAAACCAAGGTGTAGTGTGCATAGTGGAATTGCACTATACAAAGGTGCACGTGTTATTGCGAATGGTCGAAATACAAAATATTCAGGTTCACAATTTTTATTGATCGTGCACCTTGTAACAATGTACAACATGCATGGTCTATAGTGGAAGTGCACCAAACTTAGGCAAATTTTGCATAGAGCATAATGAAAGTGAACCATACCATAGTGCGCGGTGCATTGTGAATTGGACAACTGCATCATTCTAATGTGCATGGTGCATAGTGGAAGTTCACCGTACTAAGGTGAAAAGTACAAGGTGTATCGTGGGACTTTGAATAGTGAAATCGATTGAAATCTTAACGTCCTATGGTTTTACGATCTTAGTGGCGTCGATCGATTATGATTCCACTCAATATCGGTGGTTAAATAAATTAGTCAAAATTGTCCATTTTTTATTTTGTTTCACAAATTTGGCATAGAATAATAAAAAATATGTGTGTTGTTAGTAAGTTAATAATAGATTTTTTTATTTGAGTAATAAGTGAAAATTAAAATAATAACAATCGAATAAAACTAATGCATTTTGTTCTTTAAATTTATTATTATAAAAAGTCGTGGAATCTTACGACTTTACGATTTGATTCTACAAATACCATTTCGGTTCATTTTTTGACCTCATGCTCACTCGGCCATTTGACTACCTTTATGGGAATGCACTAAACCAAGGTGTAGTGTGCATAGTGGAATTGCACTATACAAAGGTGCACGTGGTATTGCGAATGGTCGAAATACAAAATATTCAGGTTCACAATTTTTATTGATCGTGCACTGTAACAATGTACAACATGCATGGTCTATAGTGGAAGTGCACCATACTTAGGCAAATTTTGCATAGAGCATAATGAAAGTGAACCATACCATAGTGCGCGGTGCATTGTGAATTGGACAACTGGCATCATTCTAATGTGCATGGTGCATAGTGGAAGTTCACCGTACTAATGTGAAAAGTACAAGGTGTATCGTGGGACTTTGAATAGTGAAATCGATTGAAATCTTAACGTCCTATGGTTTTACGATCTTAGTGGCGTCGATCGATTATGATTCCACTCAATATCGGTGGTTAAATAAATTAGTCAAAATTGTCCATTTTTTATTTTGTTTCACAAATTTTGCATAGAATAATAAAAAATATGTGTGTTGTTAGTAAGTTAATAATAGATTTTTTTATTTGAGTAATAAGTAAAAATTGAAATAATAACAATCGTATAAAACTAATGCATTTTGTTCTTTAAATTTATTATTATAAAAATTCGTAGAATCTTACAACTTTACGATTTGATTCTACAAATACCATTTCAGTTCATTTTTTGATCTCATGCTCACTCGGCCATTTGACTACCTTTATGGGAATGCACTAAACCAATGTGTAGTGTGCATAGTGGAATTGCACTATACAAAGGTGCACGTGGTATTACGAATGGTCGAAATACATAATATTCAGGTTCACAATTTTTATTGATCGTGCCTTTGTAACAATGTACAACATGCATGGTCTATAGTGGAAGTGCACAATACTTAGGCAAAATTGTGCATAGAGCATAATGAAAGTGAACCATACCATAGTGCGCGGTGCATTGTGAATTGGACAACTGCATCATTCTAATGTGCATGGTGCATAGTGGAAGTTCACCGTACTAAGGTGAAAAGTATAAGGTGTATCGTGGGACTTTGAATGGTGAAATCGATTGAAATCTTAAAGTCTTATTGTTTTACAATCTTAGTGGCGTCGATCGATTATGATTCCACTCAAAATCGGTGGTTAAAGAAATTAGTAAAAATTGTCCATTTTATATTTTGTTTCACTAATTTGGCATAGAATAATAAAAAATATGTGTGTTGTTAGTAAGTTAATATTAGGTTTTTTTATTTGAGTAATAAGGAAAAATTAAAATAATAAAAATCGTATAAAACTAATGCATTTTGTTCTTTAAATTTATTATTATAAAAAGTCGTGGAATCTTACAACTTTACGATTTGATTCTACAATTACAATTTCGAGTTCATTTTTTTATCTCATGCTTAGGCGGCCATTTGACTACCTTGGTAGGAATGCACTATACCAAGGTGTAGTGTGCATAGTGGAATTGCACTATACAAAGGTGCACGTGGTATTGCGAATGGTCGAAATACAAAATATTCGGGTTCACAATTTTTATTGATCGTGCACCTTTGTAACAATGTACAACATGCATGTTCTATAGTGGAAGTGCACCATACTTAGGCAAATTTTGCATAGAGCATAATGAAAGTGAACCATACCATAGTGCGCGGTGCATTGTGAATTGGACAAGTTGCATCATTCTAATGTGCATGGTGCATAGTGGAAGTTCACCGTACTAAGGTGAAAAGTACAAGGTGTATCGTGGGACTTTGAATAGTGAAATCGATTGAAATCTTAACGTCCTATGGTTTTACGATCTTAGTGGCGTCGATCGATTATGATTCCACTCAATATCGGTGGTTAAATAAATTAGTAAAAATTGTCCATTTTTTATTTTGTTTCACTAATTTGGCATAGAATAATAAAAAATATGTGTGTTTTTAGTAAGTTAATAATAGGTTTTTTTATTTGAGTAATAAGGAAAAATTAAAATAATAACAATCGTATAAAACTAATGCATTTTGTTCTTTAAATTTATTATTATAAAAAGTCGTGGAATCTTACAACTTTACGATTTGATTCTACAATTACAATTTCAGTTCATTTTTTTATCTCATGCTTAGGCGGCCATTTGACTACCTTGGTAGGAATGCACTATACCAAGGTGTAGTGTGCATAGTGGAATTGCACTATACAAAGGTGCACGTGGTATTGCGAATGGTCGAAATACAAAAATTCAGGTTCACAATTTTTATTGATCGTGCACTGTAACAATGTACAACATGCATGGTCTATAGTGGAAGTGCACCATACTTAGGCAAATTTATGCATAGAGCATAATGAAAGTGAACCATACCATAGTGCGCGGTGCATTGTGAATTGGACAACTGCATCATTCTAATGTGCATGGTGCATAGTGGAAGTTCACCGTACTAAAGTGAAAAGTACAAGGTGTATCGTGAGGACTTTGAATA